>CAUYPK010158469.1:0-33799 GCA_963574355.1 Loris lydekkerianus | reverse complement strand
GCTAAGACAGGGGTGGCGAACACACGGCTAGAGCCGCATGCGGCTCCCAGCCAAAATAGATTTCGGCTCTTTGCCTCTTATTATTTTGTATACTGTGGCTCTTTGCCAAGTTTGGATTTTGTTATGCTGCTTCTGAGGAGGGACCTCTGAGGAGCGATCTCCGAGCGCGTAGTCGAACTTGTTCACCACCCCTGGGCTAAGAGCTTCCATTCCAGGTGAGTTTTTCTTGAATTTAGGAGATTTCTCTCTTTCTTTCTTTCTTTTTTTCTTTTTCTCTTTCATTTCTTTTTTTTTTTTTTTTTCTTTTTTTGAGACAGAGTCTCACTCTGTCACCCTGGGTGCTGTGACTTCAGCACTCACAGCAACTTCAGAAGGGGTTTTCTTGCCTCAGCCTCTCAAGTAGCTTGGATTATAGGCACCAGCACAATGCCCTGCTAGTTTTTCTATTTTTAGTAGAAATGGGGTCTCACTCTTGCTCAGGCTGGTCTCGAACTTCTGAGCTCAAGCAATCCACCTGCTTTGGGCCCCCAGAGTGCTAGGATTACAGGCATGAACCGCTGCACCCAGCCTTCTCTATTAATTTCAATATAAATGAAATTATTATTGTTATAATTATTAGCAATTGATTATTTTTATTAATTATCTCAACCCCAAGAGCTAATAAAAATACTACACACCTACAACTTACCTAATGTGTATTATATGCCACTTAAAAATGAATCATCTCATTTAATCTTCACACAACTATGACGTACGCTGTTATTTAAATCATCAATTTAGAAATGAGTAAATGAGGCAGAGAGAGATTAACTAGCCCAAAGCCATGCAGCAGTTATTGCAGACCAGGAATCGGATCCAGCACCACACTCTGAGGATTCCCCTCCATAAAGTCTGGCACAGATGGCTGGGAACTATCTCGAGAGGTAACAAGAAGGATTGGGGAGCTTGAGATATAACTTACCCTTCCATAGGGTGCAGAGCAATGGCCCGGGGCTTCTCAAGGTTCTGCCATAGCAGCACCTTCCGGTGGGCCCCATCCAGATTGGCCACTTCAATCCTTGATGTCCCTGAGTCAGTCCAGTAGAGTTTGTCATGGACCCAATCCACAGCCAGGCCCCCTGGAGAGAAGAGACAGTGGAAAACTGTCAGAGATTCAGCCCAGGCTCCTCTGCATCATTGTAATAAGACCAAACTCTTACATGGAGCAGTTTCTTGGGCCAGGCACTGTGGTAACTGTTTTACACACAATAACTCATTTTATATTCATCAACTCTGTGAGCTAGGTTCTATAATCCCCAGGGAAATGAGGAAACTGAGGCATAGAAAAATCAAGTAGCCATCTAAAAGCCTGCATTTCCTTCTCACAGACAATTATACCCACTTCCTAAATTCTGGCTCCCTAACTCGCACCCAGGGTCATCCAGTGTGCTGACTTAGGGGGTTATAAATTGTTGCCTGGGGTTTGGCAGAGGCATTTCAGGAGTTTCATAAGAATTTGAATCAAATGTTCTTTTTTTGGGGACTGTCTCACTCTCTTGCTCTGGAGCTGAGTGTCCTGACACTATCATAGCTCACAGCAATCTCAAATTCTTGGGCTTACAAGACCCTCATGCCTCAGCTTCCTAAGTAGCTGGGACTACAAACACCCACCTACAATGCCCGGCTAATTTTTCTATTATTAGTAGAGAGGGGTCTCACTCTTGCTCAGGCTGGTCTCCAACTCTTAAGCCCAAGCAATCTGCCCATCTTGGCCTCCCAGAGTGCAAGGATTACAGGTGTGAGCCACTGCACCCGGCCTGAGTCAATGTTGTGTTCTTGATTCCGAATTCTAACCCACTTTACCAGCTTATAGCATAGCCTGATATTGCCAAGCGAGGTGCTGTTTTTAAATCTATAAAAGATTTGGATGTAGGCTTGGCACCCATGTTCAGTGGTTAGGGCACTGGCCACATACATACATACATACACCGGGGCTGGCAGGTTTGAACCCCACCTGGGCCTGCTAAATAACAATGACAACTACAACAAAAAAATAGCTGGGTGTTGTGGCCGGTGCCTGTAGTCCCAGCTAGTTGGGAGGCTGAGAAGAGAATCACTTAAGCCCAAAAGTTGCTGTGAGCTATGATGCCATAGCACTCTACCGAGGGTAACGTAGTAAAACTCTGTCTCAAAAAAAAAGTTGGATATAATTACCTGAATCAATCAGAATACTCCTAGTACTGAGCAAACAAAGCAAAACTCAGAAATAGACTCGATGCTAAGGCTGATAGAGCATACTGTCAATGTGAATTATAACTTTCATCAGAATGGCCTCATTCTCATTGATCAAGCTCAATAATAAGCAAATGTTATATCTGAACTTATAAAATTAATATATACTAATATCCATTTAAGATTTCATTGGAAGAAGATATTCTGCTGCCCAAGGTTTGCAAACCACTAGCCTGTTCCTTCCACTGTTGCTTTGCACATAGTGTGGCCCCTACTCATGGGGTCTTATTCCCTACCTGGGCTCTCTAGTCCTGTAGACACAACCTCCTCCACATTGCTGCCATTGAGGTTGGCACGGAGGATTCGATCCAGGGTGACGTCTGACCAGAAGACAAGCTCGCGCCGGTGATGGAAATCAAGGGCAATGGCATTCTCCAGGTTGTTGAGCAGCAGCGTGTACTCAGAACGGTGCGGCAGCACCTGCCGGATGTCAATGCGATTGGCGAACAGTAGTACAGGCTCTGGCCCTGGGACAACACAGAGAAATGGGGTCCTCAATGGATACCAGGGAAAGCTCCGAAGCCCATCAGCATGGCCCCCTGTGTCTTCAGTTGACAGATAGAGCCCTTTGCCCACAAGGGCATGCCCCAAGCTGTTGGCATCAGTACTAGAAGAGTGGCAACCTCCGATCTATACACCCTCACCCTGCCTGGGTTTTTCTTGGGGCCCAGAATATAAGTTGTATTTTACTGTGATGGAAATCTCTCTACTTTTCAGGAAGTCCCTGGGCACCAGAGCACCTGGCCTTTCTCCACACAGAGCCCTCTACTCACCCATGTTCAGTGGTTAGGGCACTGGCCACATACGTACATACATACATACATCGGGGCTGGCAGGTTTGAACCCCGCCTGGGCCTGCTAGATAACAATGACAACTACAACAAAAAAATAGCTGGGTGTTGTGGCCGGTGCCTGTAGTCCCAGCTAGTTGGGAGGCTGAGAAGAGAATCACTTAAGCCCAAAAGTTTGAGGTTGCTATGAGGTTGCTCACCCAGCCAATGCCAATATCTCTTACCCAGAGCCTTGCAGCTGCGCCGGTCGGGCCGTAGTTCATAGCCTGTTTCACACCAGCATTGGAAAGCCCCTTCACTATTGGTGCAGCCCTGGCTGCAATATCCCTCCTCAGCACATTCATTCACATCTGTGAACAACAGGCAAGTCATGAGGTCTCTTTTCTACCATCCTCCCACCCTCAACCCCCAGGCTGACTAGCTTTTCTGCCCATATCCTCATCTACCCTCCAGACCTATGGGAAGACTGTGTAATAAGTAGTTTCAGGCTTTGAGGTCACACACACCTGAGCTAGAATCCCAATTATGCTACTCACCAGCTACGTGGCCTTTGCTAAGTTACTTAACCTAAGCTTTGGTTTCCCCATCTGTGAAATGGAAGGAATGATCCCCACTTCTTAGGGTTATTGTGATGATGCAATGAAGTCATGTCCTTCAAAGGTCTGACCCACAGGGAACACAGCTGCCCGTCTGCTGCCCCTGCCCAGCATCCTGACTGTGCTGCAAACCAGGCCCCAGCTTACCCTGGCACGTGCGCCCATCCTCCGTGAGCCTGTAGCCTGTGTGGCAGGTACACTGGACTGTCCCCCGCACCATCTGGCACTTCTGGGCACAGCCACCATTATTAACACTGCAGTTCTCCTCACCCGTCCGGGGCCCTGTGCCAGCCAAGCCAGAGTTGGGAGCTGAGCCCAGAATCCTCCCCCAGACAGCCAATTTGGCATTCCACCTGGACCATGAAGAAAAGCTCCCAAAGCTGCAAGAGTCCTGAGCGAGGATTCCCCTTGAACCCTATGGGTGGGGTCTGCCCATAAACCCTGGGCCAGGTCTGCCTATTGGGGACACTCACGGCAGTTCTGCTGTGGGCTTTCATCGCTGTTGTCACCACAGTCATTGACCCCATTACACAGCTTTCTCTGCCCAATGCAGCGCCCATTCCAACACAGGAACTGGTCTGAGGCACACTGGGGGCTTCCTAGAGAGAGCAGGCAGGAGAGAGAGAGGAGGGGAGAGTCAGATGACAGCAGGGCAAGACTTAGGTCAACAAAAGGATGGGAGCCTGTCATTTTCTAGGGTGAGCTGGAGACAGATGAGATTCAAGGTGGGAGGGTTAGGGTCCAAGGCAGGAAATAGCTCAGACAGGGCTAGCTGAATGTTTGCATTTGTCTTCTCCCCAGGACACCACAGTGGGATGGTGAGGAATACAGGACAGAATAAACAAGTGTATACAATGTCTAGTACAGGGTATGGCCAGGGGAGTGGGCATGGGGGCTGCCAGCTGGAATAGAACACTGGTTTGTGAGCACCATTTGAAACTCACAGCCTTGGTATTATGTTCCACGCCATAAGACTGGAAGGCAACAATGCACCTAGATTTGACACTGGTAACCAGGAAGGGTAGGAAAAAATCCAGACCACGGGAAAGATCTGAATAAAATACCACCTTGACTCAGTTGGAAACAGTTGGAATATTCTCTTTCTACCCCTGTTCCCTACCCCAACTATAGGCTAAAGGGTCTGGGGTAACCCTGGGACACTCCACCTGTGTTCTCACAGTTTTCTTCATCACTGTTATCTGCACAGTCGTCCTCCCCATCACAGCGCCAGGACAGGCGGACGCAGCGGCCTGAATGACAGCGGAACTGTTCCGCTGTACACATTGAGGTGGCTGAGGAAAGCAAAGGCCCAATGAAAGGCTGGTCCCATTTCAGCTGGAAACTCTACGCCACCACCAAAGCTGCATTTTATGTCAGCACCCATGCTACTCTTTTTGACACCAGGGTCACAGCTGGTTTCTATAGCATCAGAAAAAAGTGCCCATTCCTTAAGACATTTTATTGCCACCTGCTGGAAAACTGCTGTGATGAATATGTAAATCTGACGTCTATTGTGGCTGGGACCCCTTTAGACATATTGCCTCTATACAGTGCACAACCTACACAACTGTACGTGGTGATCCTGCCCAATATGCCTGCAGGCTTTATCAGTAATGCTCTCTTTAGCTCTACAACCCCTTCCCCTAGTCCCAGCCCAGACTCTGGTGCCTTTCCTTTACTCACTACAATTGCGCTCATCAGATTGGTCATCACAGTCTGCGTCACCATCGCAGCGCCAGCCTGCGTTGATACACAAGCCACTGTCACACATGAATTCCCCAGAGCGGCAGGGCTGATGGGAAGCTGAGGAAACACAAGATTTTTGTCTCTAGCCAGTCTATGCACACAATGTCCCCTGGAAGACCAAAAACAAAGCCCTAGCTCCCCAGGTCCTCCATCTTTGCCCAAGAGAGACTGGGGAATCCAGAAACTCCTCCCTTGAGCTCCTGTCCCAGCTGGCACCTATGCCTGGCCACCTGAGGAGTTCTTCCCCTCCTCCCAGCTGTCCAGGGCACTCACAGCAGTCAGACTCGTCTGACCAGTCTCCGCAGTCATCATCACCATCGCAGTGGTAGATATCAAGGATGCAGCGGCCGTAGGCACACTGGAACTCCTCCAGGTTGCAGGGGGGCGCTGGCACTGCTGAAGCTGGAAGGAAGGAAGGGGTAGGGAGGGACAAACACTCAGGCCTGGACAGAGAGGAGTCCTGATTCCTCAAAGTGGCAGGAAACTCAGTCAGCATACCTCCCTCAAATAACACGTAACAGGTTTCACTTGGGATGGCCCATACAGACTCCCAAGTTCAGGAGGACCAAAGGGAGCTATCCCTTTGGGAGACCCACTTCCAACCTAGCTCAGCCTACAAGGAGCTGTTTCTTAAGCACCCACCCTCCTTGGCCATACACATGTACTCCTCAGCCTCTCCCTTAGCTCTTGGGACAGAACCCTTTGGCATTGCCCAGCCCCAGAGCCAGAGGTTTGGGGCCACTCACGACAGCTCTCCTCATCGGAACCATCTTTGCAGTCGGTGTCCCCATCGCAGTACCAGTGTTCAGCAATGCAGCTTCCATCACTGCAGCGAAACTCCTTGTCAGAGCACTTGCGCATGTCTAGGGGGATGTGACAGGAGAGGAATCCTGAGGAAGCCCCACAGGCAGCCCTACCCGCCTCCAACTCCCAACATCACTGGCCTTGCAAGGGTCTGACCCAACCCTGAAAGATACCTCCCAGATTTGGTGCTGACTCTCCAAGGGAAAGATGAGGCCCTGGAGAAACTGGGCATCAGGATTCTGGTCCACAGTTCCCAGGATGGGGTGGGTGGTCTGAACTGCTCTGCCCCTCCTGCCTTCCTCCAGCTGCCCCAGACATCTGAGGCAGTTCAAGATTTGCTGACCCTTGGGCCACCGTTGCTATCTCCTCCCATGGCCAGGCTGCCCTCTGGCCACCCCGCCTCCCCACCAAGCGCCACCCACCACATTGCTCATCGCTGTTGTCGCCACAGTCATTGTCACCATCGCAGTGCCATAGGCTCCGGATGCAGTAGCCATTCTGGCAGGGGAACTCATCCTCCTCACACTCCCGAGGGGCTGTGGGCACAGAGCAGTCAGGCTGCTACAGGCAGTGGGGTCTGGTGCCTGGAAGCCCGACATAAAGCCTTCCGGAGCAGCCAATTAGCTCCAGTGCTGCCCCAAGGGCTCCGAAGGAGGTGACCAACTCTGTGGGCTCATCTGACCGAGAGCGGAACTAAAAGGACAGGACAAAGAGCTGAAAACCCAAGAGTTCATATGGGCCTGGGGCATCACATTCTGATTGAAAATCCTTTCCCAGCAGAGCCCGAGGGAGTCCTCCCTGGCCCCTGCCAACACTCACGACAGTCCTGCTCGTCCGAGTCATCCTCACAGTCGTTGTCTCCGTCACACACCCAAGAACGACGGATGCACTTGCCATTGTCACAGTGAAAGTCAAGAGGCGAACAGGTGGGTAGCACTGAGTCCCAGAAAAAGAAGGGAAAAGTTAATCAATCTGGTATACTTACTCAGGCAGGCTTAACTGGCCAGAAATCCTTTTGTAATACCTCTTGTTCCAAATCCCCCTATGTATCTAACAGTCCTTCCTCCTAGACACCTATGGCTGCCCCCAGCTGATGTAGAAGTTAAGCAGAAGCTGCAGTTAAGAAGAGAGAGTTTCCCAAGGGAATCGTGGTAAGGATTTCACAGAGCAGGTGAGAAGAAGAACCCAAAGAACTCAGAGCTACTAAGAAAGTATAAGAAAAATATAAACAAGAGAAGCATTTTTTTTCCTTCTTTCCTCCTGTTAAATGATGATTGACACACTTGGGTTCAATTTCCATTTCTAGAAGTCATTACTTATCACACAGAGCAAGTCATTTACCCTCTTTGTACAATGGGGATAATTATACTCGGCTCATAGAGGTCTTTTGAGATAACTCACAGGAAAATGCTGCATGAAAGTGAAACATTTGTCATTAACACAATTAGCTAAATTGCTTAGGGTTAATGAGGTCCAAGTTGTAGCTTCATTCTCATTAGACTAATTAGCCTCCTTGAGGTACAGACATTGCAGGTAGGTCAGAGATGACACCCCTAAACCCACACAACTGGCTTAGCAGGCTTAGTCCTATATATCAAAGACAGGTCATCCTAGCTTATTGTCCAAATGTGCTGTGTTATGGGGAAAAGGGAGATTTAAAGATAAGAGGAGGTTTAGTACAAAGTTTGTATTATTAGAAAAGGTGTGATTATATAAAATACCCAAAGAAGCAACATGGGAATAATCTATATCCCTATACAGCATATAAATTTAAAAATACACAAATATACAGTACACGTATACAAACACTACCTGTTGTTTCAAGGGTGTTTCCAAGTTTGTTTTATTGGACATATATGCATGAACTAATCAAAAAAATATGGACGGGTTGGAGCATATATATTGTGAAGAAACTACCCATTTGTCAACATGCATATCCTTGTAGGAGTCCAGCTCTCTGAGACTGACACAGTAGATACCCGGAACACCCCATCAGTCTTGAACTTGATTCCACCCTAGACCCCTTGCCCCTGGGGAGGTACTTACTACATCCATCCTCATCGCTGTGGTCCCCACAGTCATTGTCCCCATCACACTGCCACTGAGCAGGTATGCAGGTACACTCGCCAAGGGCACTCACTGCACACGTGAAGTGGCTCCGACCACAAGCGCACTCTGGACTGCTGGCCAGGCCTGGGCAGAGGAGAAAGGGACCAGTGAGGGCTCGAGTTCTGCTTAACCAAAGCCCATTCCACAGGAAAGGTAGAAGAGCCTAGTCTGTGACCCTGTCATCTAGGGAGTCACAGCGACACTGCAAGAAAAATACAGAAGATGTAATTGTGCCTAGCCCCTTCCTCCAGGGTATAAATGGTCCAGAAGACAGCCTCTGACACTGGGCTCACAAACAGTCCAAGTGATCCCCTCTATGACAGGACCTTTTTTGCACAGCACTTCCAAAGGTTCAAAGAAATGATACCATCTAGAGCATTGGTGCTCTTAGAGAAGGGAAACAGGGGACAGAAAGGATGATGCCGAAAGGCCTCTATATTCTTTTCTCCAAAACTAGGTTGAAGTATGGATGCTTTTGCCTCTGTCCTGGATCAGAACCTGGGGTGTTGGCCAGGGAGAGCAGAAAATAACAGTGAAATTAAAATGCTAGAGCCTCTTTAGGATAAAGAATCCATACAGGGCAGCAGGAAGCATCCTGAGCTGCTGCTATTGAGTCCTCCAGTCAGATGTTACTTTAGGGGAGGGTGACCAGGAGGAGTGGGGCCGGATGGGAAGGGGACAAGGCCACCTGAAGGCAGAGTAACTGAAACCAGTCAGGCCCTTCCTGTCTGTGACACAGGCCATGGCCCTGAGGAAGGCTGGCAGATGCAGCCCCTCCCCCAGCTTGGGCAGCACGCAGCTGGGCTTCCCTATTGAGCATCAGAGCTATCTGCCTGGCCAAGTCCCATGACCGGCTGCTATGCCCCCTCCCCAGAGTGCCCAGCAGGATGCCCTGAGATGGCGTGTGAATGGCTCAGTGCCCCGCTCCAGCCTCAGCTGGAACAAAGGGTTCTGCCAGGGTCACTCTCCCCCTTCCCAGCATTCATCCAACCCGCTGGGCTGGGCTGCTCTGCTCGCAGCTGGGGAAGGAGGGGGCCGCTGCTCATTGCTCATCTCTCTCCCTTGCTTTCTTCTCCTTTTCCTTCCCTCAGCTATGCCCTGCTTTCAGTCTGGGCTGGAATAGGGAAAGAGCCAACTCTAAATTGTCACCTCTCTTCCTTTATTATTTATCTGGCCCAGCTTCTCTCTCCTGGCTCATCTCCTTGGTGTTACATCCTTGCCTCACATTACAATTTGGCTTGGCCTAGGGCCCGAATGGAAAGGTGTGCTGCTACGCCCTCCAAAAGCAAGGAGAGAGCAGTAGACCCCTCCCTCTCGACTTACACTCCAAGGGTAAGTATGAGTACAGGCAGAGCTGCCTAACTGCCATGGATAGAGGGATGGCCTTGGAAACTCATGAACCCCTGAAGCTACGATGTAAAATGTACATTTCTGGGGTGAGGGATCAGAGCTTTCACCAGATTCTCAACTGAGGCCTCCCCTGCTTCCCTCACGTGTTACAGGATTCAGCTGCCCTGGAAAAGATACAGGATTTCCTACAGATGTCAAGGAAGGTCTGTTTGAGAGGTGCAGCATCTCCATACCTTGTGGGAAAGCCTCACTCCAAGCTCAGTGCTCCTGTCTCTCCAGGTCTCTCTGCAAATGCAGGGCAGAGGATTCTTCCCTGGGAAGCAATGAAGACCCAGATACCACCCCATCCTAGCCTCAGCCCCTTTCCAGACTATTTTGAGCTCTGAGAAGGGAATAGGGTATTTTTAGGCCCAGATCTTGGACAACAGAGCCTGAGGGACTCTGTAGTATGACAGGTTCATTATAGCTGCAGGTATCCCTTTGGGGAACTCTAGCTGGATAAAATACCAAAGATATTTCCTCATATTCCAGGTGCTAGGGCTCCCCATACACAGATTCCCCCTTCATAGGGAGTTGCAAAATAATGAAGGGGAAGAATAAGGCTAAACCAGTGGGTCTCAACTGGAGATGATTATCTGCCCTTGCCAGAGGGCATTTGTCTATGGACATTTTTGGTTGTCATAATTGATGGCACAATTGGCACTAGTGGATGCTGCTAAACATCCCACAATGCAGAGACAGGCCCCCACAACAAAGAATTATCTGGCCCCAAATAGCAATAGAAGTTGAAAAATATTGCTAACCATACACAGCTGGGAGTGTGGATGCACCCAAGGGGAGTTCAGGATAAAAAGAGTGACAGGGGTGGTGCCTGTAGCTCAAGAAGTAGGGCACTGCCTCATATACCGAAGGTGGAGGGTTCAAACCCGGCCCGGGCCAAAAACTACAAAAAAAAAAAAAAAGAGTGACAAGGGGGGCATCAGAGGGTGCAGGCAGAGGAAAAAACCCTGGACCTAGAGCAGACAGATCTATCTGGGTTCCACTGGTCAGCTGTGGAACCTCGTGCAAGTCACTTAGCTCCCTGAGTCTCAGTTTCCTCATCTGAAAAAACCCCACAAGGATTGGACAAGAAAATAAAGGTGGAAGAAATTAACCTTGTCCCTTGGCACACCAAAGATGTTCAATAATGGAGGCTAGGGTGTGAGGGGGCAGGGATGCGGGGGTTAAATTTTTCCAAAAGGTCTAGATTTTAAGAATCTGAGTACTAGCATGCGGATAGCAAGAACAGCAGTATCCTGGTGCGTGTGCAAGTGAAATGGAATTCTGAAGGGAGAGAACAGTCTTCAGTCCCCCACTCCTTTTTTTATAGGGCCCCACCCCCACCTTTGGCTGAGTGATAGCAGAAGTCCTGATTTCCCCTTGCTGACTTCAGGAACAAAGCATTCCATGCAGTGGGCATCAAGTTAGTTGGAAGCAGTTGAAGACTCACAACTTCCTGCATGTCAAATCAACATCTCCGAGTCAGGACTGCTGCTGCCCCGCTGCACTGAAGGTCAGTCGCCACCAGTTAGGCAAACCCTTGACTTGGGCATTCATACAGTAAACAGACACATTATACTCCAAAAACCCAACTCTTCTGGACAACTGCTGCCTCTCTGAGATCCCCAGAGGTGGAATTCTGCCTTTTCACTAAGTCCTGGCTGTCATTATAATGGCAGCCTTTAACCCTTTTTAAGTAAAGAATGGTGAGTGAAGAAAAGAAAACAAATGACTGTGGGTGGCAAAATGCAGCCTTCATTTTAAGAAGTGTTGAATTAGAACACTCAGCTAAGCTTCTGGCCTTGAAAGCTGTTTGTCAACCACACTGCAAGCTCCTTTGGCCTCCAGGGGGTTGGGCTCTAGCCCTTTGCATTGCTGCAGTTCAACAAGGAAAAGGTCTCCCCATGGTGTTCACTATCTATATTCAGTCATAAAGCCATCCAGCTTTTAGGACACGTGTTAATGTAATGGGACTTTCCTGGGAAGTGAGCTCAAATCTCACCATTTATAGCTCATTTTCCTCACTCCAACCACCTTACCAATTTCTCACAGCTTTCTTTCAAAGGAAAGAAGGGAAACATCATCTGGTGTACCAGACACATTAACATAGTAGCAGACAGCACAGATTCTGGCATTGAGAGACTAAGGCTCAAATCTTGGTTCTACCACTAATCCTACAAATTTGTTAATGTTTCCCAGTCTCAGTTTCCTCATCCACAAAATGGGAATATTAATAGCCCTCCCTAAAAGGCCTTTGCATTTATTTATTTATTTAAGACAGAGTATCACTATGTCACCCTCAGTAGAGTGCTGTAGCATCACAGCTCACAGTAACCTCAAACTCTTGGGCTTAAGCAATTCTCTTGCCTCAGCCTCCCAAGTAGCTAGGACTACAGGCACCTGCCAAAACACCTGGCTATTTTGTTGTTGTTATTGTTTTTTAGAGACAGTCTCACTTTGTCAACCTCAGTAGAGTGCTGTGGTGTTACAGCTCACAGCAACCTCCAGCTCCCAGGCTTAGGCGATTCTCTTGCCTCAGCCTCCCGAGTAGCTGGGACTGCAGGCACCTGCCACAACGCCCAGCTATTTTTTTGTTGCAGTTTGGTCGAGGCCAGTTTTGAACCTACCACCCTCAGTATATGGGGCCAGCGCCCTACTCAGTGAGCCACAGGCGCTGCCCAAGTTGTTGCTGCTGCTGTTGTTGTTATAGTTGTCATTATTGTCTAGCAGGCCCTAGCCAGGTTCAAACCCGCTAGCCCTGGTGTATGTGGTTGGCGCCATAACCACTGAGCTATGGGTACCCGAGCCTAAAAGGCCTTTGTAAAAATTAAATTAGGCTGGGCACAGTGGCACGTGTGTGTAATCCCTACACTTTGGGAGGCAGAGGTGGGAAAAATGTTTTGAGGCCAAGAGTTCAAGCCTGGGCAACACAGTGAGACCCCCGCTTGTACAAAAAATTGAAAACAAAAATAGCCAGGATGGTAGTGGGCGTCTATAGTCCTAGCCTCCTAGCAGGATTACCTGGAGCCCAGGAGTTCGGGGTTACAGTGAGTTCTGATTATACCACTGCACACCAGCCTGGGTGACAAAGTGAGATCCTGTCTCAAAAAAAGGCCAGGTCCAGTGGTTCACACTTGTAATCCCAGTACTCTAGGAGGCTAAAGCTGGTAGATCACTTGAGCTCAGGAGTTCGAGACCAGCCTGAGCAAGAACGAGACCCTGTCTCTACTAAAAATAGAAAAATGAGCTGGGCATCATGGTAGACACCTGTATTCCCAGGTACTAGGGAGGCTGAGGCAAGAGGATCACTTGAGCCAAAGAGTTTGAAGTTGCTGTGAGTTATGATGATGAAATGGCACTCTACCCAGGGCAACAGAGTGAAACTCTGTCTCAAGAAAAAAAAGACTAAATTAAATAATCCATGTAAAGTGCTTAGCAGAGAGCTGCCACACAGCAAAAGCTTCATAATGATACAACCATCATTTATTGAATATTTGCCAGGTGCCCTCTAAGCACTTTCCCACGTGCTTTTCACTGCTACATCACTGAATACTCTGAACAATTCAGTGGTGGCACTATTATTACATTATCACTTTATAGGTAAGGAAATGAGATACAGAAAGGTTAAGTCTGTAGACAGATCACACAAGTACTAAGCGTTGGGACCAGCATTCACCCCCAGGCAGGCGATTATACTGCTTCTCAATAAATGGTATTAATGTTGGGAGAATCTCCAAAATCTCCAGGTTAAAAGGGGAAGTTTACAACTTCTAGGTGCTTGTCATTTATGCATTCCCCACTAACAAATATGCAGTGAGCTTGTAAGCTCAATCAGTGACCTCTCCTTTCAGTAACTGGTAAGGTAAAGACCAATTTCCCTTGCCCCAAGGTAAAGTTGTTTTTTTGTTTTTCGAGACAGAGTCTCACTTTGTTGACCTTAGTAGACTGACCTGGCATCACAGCTCACAGCAACCTCAGACTCTTGGGCTTAAGCGATTTTCTTGCCTCAGCCTCCCAAGTAGCTGGGACTACAGGCGTCCACCACAACACCCAACAATTTTTAGAGATGGGGTTCTCACTCTGGCTCAGGCTGGTCTCAAACTCATGAGCTCAGGCAATCCACCCACCCGGGCCCCCCAAGGTAAAGTATTATAGTAAGGCAGGGAAAATCTGAAGTCTCCCCATTTTTGAACCAGTACCTCAGTATTATGTTGGTTTAGGAAGGAACAGGGCTTCTGATAAGAAATACTTATATTTGCAGGGTTATTTTAGTTTGCAAAGAGCTTCTTTTGCATAAGCACTTGCATTCTCTTTTTCTTTTTCTTTCCTTTTTTTTTTTTTTTTTTTTTTTTTGCAGTTTTTGGCCAGGGCTGGGTTTGAACCCGCCACCTCTGGCATATGAGCCAGTGCCCTATGGTGCCCTACTCCGTTGAGCCACAGGTGCCACCCAGCATTGCATTCTCATTTAATCATTACAATAACCCTCAGCAATTAATATAGCCCCTTTAATAGGTAAAGTCACCTGTTTTGACCAAGGTCATAAGGTAAATAGCAGAACCAGAAAGACAGCCCCATTCTGACTTCTAGACCAGTATTCTTCTCTTAGTGTGATCTCAGAATCTGCACTTTAAATAAGCTTTCCAAGGGACCCTGATGCACACTCAAGTGTCTAGAGCAGTGATTTTCAACCAGTGTGCTGTGAGAGGATCTTAGGTGTGTCACTGAAAGCTTTTAAAGATCATTAATTAGGCTCAGTGTCGGTAGCTCAGCAGCTAGGGCGCCAGCCACATATACCAGGACTAGCGGGTTCGAACCCAGCCCAGGCCTGCCAAACAACAATGGCAACTACAACAAAAAAATAGCCAGGTGTTTTGGCGGGCGCCTGTTGTCCCAGCTACTTGGGAGGCTGAGGCAAGAGAATCGCTTAAGCCCAAGAGTTTCAGGTTGTTGCGAGCTGTGATGCCACAGCACTCTGCTGAAGGTGACATAGTGAGACTCTGTCTCAAAAAAAAAATAAAAAGTAAAGATCATTAATTAAATTATTTTGATAAGAATTTCAAAACACAGTAATAGCTGGGCATTGTGGCAGCCACCTGTAGTCCCAGCTACTTGGGAGGCTAAAGCAAGAGAATCAATTGCTTAAGCCCAACAGTTTGAGGTTGCTGAGAGCTGTGATGCCACTGTACTCTACAGAAGGTGACATACTGAGATTCTGTCTCAAAAAAATCACAGTAAACATATTCTTTTCTTTTACTCTTTTTGTGATCAACATAAGTGTGCCACGTAAGTTTAAGAACAGGTTCATGTATTTGCCATGAGATACAAATGATTGAAAAACACTGGTTTAGAGGCACTGCTTTCCACCATTCCACCAAATGCTCAGATGAACGTGGACCACACCTGTCACGTGGAGGCACTTGGGTGGACAGGGACTACACACAGCTACAGAGCAGCTTTTTCAAGTTGAACCAGAAATGAGAAAGTTTAAGGAGTGCCTGTGAGTGTTCTGGAGCATGGCAGCTATCCCAGTGTGGAAGGAATTAGAATTACAATGGGAAAGGGAGGTATTGTCACTCATATAAGTGAAGGACATTTTTCTTATAACACGCTATAGTCCTCCTCTCTCCTCCTGTCCACTGGGCAATAATGTAAAGATATAAACCTTATTTAATGAGGATAAGTTATTTGAGATGACTCTTAACTATATCCAGGCTAACTAAAGGACAAATCAAAATCTACTGATTTCAGCTCCTTGGGCAGCCTACTCAATAAGCATCTCTCACTGAAAGGGATACCCACATGGTAAGACAAAATGACAAAACTGAAAGGGGTGACAGCAAGGAGTCACCTGGGAATGGACCTAATCTCATCCAAGAGATACCAGAGTCTGGAGAGATCTATAATTAGCTTTTGTTGGAGAAGGCAGAGCCTGCCTAGGAAATAGTACCAGTACAAGAAAAGCGCTAAGTAGCTGGCAGCAGGAGGCAGCTGGAAAGTAAACCTTCTCCCTGCCTTGCCTACCTGGAACCACTCAGCCCAGGCTGAGTTAGAAGCCCCTGCTCTACACCCAAGTAGCCCTTTGTATTGTTCACTTATTACACTAGACTCTTCTTGGCAATTGGATATACAGCTTTGCATTTGTATTCACAATGTATAGTTTAATGTAGTAGACAATCAATACAAGTTTGCTAAATGAATGAATGAATGATACATTCCTCTAGAGAATTCCTAACTGTCTGACCCTAGGCAGATATTTTCATCTCTTTATACCTTAGCTTTGCATAAGGAAACTGGGATAAGAGCCCCTACCTCAGATGGATGTTGTGAGCATTAGTTAATTCATAAAACATGCTTAGCATAATGCCTGGCACATACTAAGTGCTCAATAAACAACAGTTCTTGCTATTACTACTATAGATTTGACTCACCCCACAACTTTTTTATCCAGCTACCCCATGATTTAGACCTATTTCAGGACTTGATATATCTAAAAACCCTACTGTGTACCAAGCAGCTGTGTCACCCCCATGGGTTAAGTTGGTGTTGTGAATAACCACAAAGAGGTAAAGGAATATGTGGCAAGAGTCCTATTTTATTGCCTTTCTTTAAAGGAGCTTGAGGTACATGGTATCCTTTATCTTTGCCTAATTTATCATCAACTAATTCTTAGGAGGCAGGTATACAAGAGAGAACTCAGAACCTACATTACAGAGCAATTCAGAAATGGATTAGTTTTCTCTTTTGTAAAATGGAAGTAATAACAGTTCCTATTTCATAGGCTTACTAGGAGGTCCAGATGAGATCATACACATGAGGTTCATAGTAAGCAGCTAATATTATTGTTATTGTTATGATTACTAACCCAATTATCTTCATCTGGAAGTGTCCTCTCTTTCAACCCAGTAATGTAGCTGTTACTAACTAGGTTGTCTCTATACAGATCTTCAGATTTCTAGGTGCCCTACCAGGAAGCTGTCAACAGATTTTATAAATCCAACAGGGCTTGTACATGGCTGTGCTCTGTGAAGTGCTGCTCAAAATATTGCTTTCCTCTTCACTTATATTTCAAAACACAAGGTCCATGCAACATGTGGCTTCATGGAGCAACAAACCACATTTTCTGGAAGCCTTTTAAAGTCTCTCTCCACCAAAAAAAAGACACCTGAAAAGTAATTCCGTATGCATTGGAATTCCCTGAGAAGATGTGCAAAGAGAAGTTAATCCAACCTCTTCCCAACCTAGATCATCTGGGATAGACTGGATGTAAAACGTCCTGTTCCAAGAGGTTGTCTATGGGTTGGAAGTTAACAGCTTAGATTCTAGGTTCAAATCCAGCCTCAGTTGTTCACTAGCTGTGTGACAGCAAACTGTCCTGAGCCTCAGTTTCCCAATCTGTTTTATTTGTTGTTGGTGGTGTTGTCTTTTGAGGCGAAGTCTTAGTTTGATGCCCTTAGTAGAGTGCTGTGGCATCACAGCTCATAGCAACCTCCAACTCTTGGGCTCAAGTGACCCTCTTGCCTCAGCCTCCTAAGTAACTACCACTATGTGTGCCCACCATGATACCCAGCTAGTTTTTTAGAGATGGGGGTCTCACTCTTGTTCAGGCTGGTCTTGAACTCGTGAGATCAAGCAATCCACCCACCTCGGCCTCCCACAGTGCTAGGATTATAGGCATGAGCTACTGCGCCCGGCCCTAGTTTCCCATCTGTAAGACAGAAATCTAATAGTACCTACCTCATATGGGTGTTATGCGGAGCAGATATGATAATACACACTAAATGCTAATCAGAGTCCGGGATACAGCCAAGCTCTAAAAATGTTAACTGCTCCAGAGGTATATTTGTATTTTTTAGACCATATGTCCCAGTCTGTGGTATTAAAATGGTCACCAGAGAAGAACGTTCCCAGGATAGCAGGAACTCCCATTTGGAGGAGACACATTGCAGAGTCATTCACCCTTATTACCTCGCTGAGCCTACAGTTGAAACCTATTTAAACTGTCTTTAATAAGGGGAAGGATGGAATCTCTTCTTGTTACCATTTGGTCTCTAGAAGGCTGTCTATGAGAAGCTGTCTCTTGTCCTCCCTCATTCATGTCCACAATGTGGTGGCAGTTGAGCTCCCAAGGCTGGGGCCACAGGAAGGAAAAACTTGGAGCATGCCCTCCCCCTACCCCCACAGGCCTGACAGGAAACAGCTGCCAAGCTTGGAGAGATCACTAGCATCACTTACAATCTTGCAGTTTATTTTGTGTTCTAATCAGGTGTCTCTCTCATTACCCTGCTCTGTACCTGCCTGGCCCTATACTCAAGACAGGGGGAAGCTCCTTCTGCCTGGAGCCGGGAGCTTCCCAGCTCCAGAAAATCTCTGGTGATAAATTATCCAGGAGCACCTTTGTGTTGCTCCCTCTCAGCCAGATGGGAGGTTTGCTCCCAGTCTTTTGTTTCTGGCTCTACACAGAGGTGAGCGGGTACTCCCATAGGCTAAGTCAGGGCCTGTAGCAAGTCCCAGCCAGACTTTCCCCAGCTGGGTCTCAGGCAGCGCCCCACCCCTCCTCACTCTAACCCGAATGATAGGGGAGTCCCATCATGCACGGTGGAGCTCAGGGAGTGCTTACAGTCAATCCACTCAGCTGCCAGGAGAGTGAGAATGCCTGCAAGCAGTCAAAGAATGAAAAGTCTACTCAGACGGGCTTGAGAGGTGCCCAAGGGCACCTAGCACGTTTGCTTCTTGCTAAATCAAAAATGCAGAACAGAAAATGGAGTCAAACAACCACCAGGAAGCTAGAGATTCAGCTTTTTTAAACTGCTGCTATTGGTTACGGTCAACTTTCTGCAGCTCCCAAAAACATCACATCACTGGCACTAATTTAAAAGGAAGAAACAAAGAGACAACAGGAGTCAAACTTTGGGGTGGAGGAGCTGAGGGCTGAGGGCTGGGGGTGAGTCAGGGGCTAGAGACCCACATCATTTATCCCTGCACACTGACAGGATTCCTGATTGAAGACAGTAGTCAGTAGTCACAAAGAAAGGCAAGGCAGCTCTGCAACAGCCCAGCCCCCAAATTGGGGCAATTACTACCTTATGAGCTCTGGAGCCTGATTCCTTCTCAGGCCAGTGGGAGGGTCAGCTTGGAATTGTAAACTGTTCCAGCTATAAGAGACTCCAGTGAGCACCTCTCACCCCAGGTCACAGTAATCTTAAGAGTGAGAGATTCCCAGGCTGCATCCTCAACCACCTAACAGGAATGCTCTCAGAGGAAAGCTCCATCTCCCTGGCCTCTTAGGAGAACTAAGGCAGAGTGGGCTCCTCTAGACTGATGTTATAGCTTAAAAGATCACTTTTCTGAAGTGTGTACAGGAGGGCACGATGCTTACGTTTGTCAACCCAAATAAATGACTGAGGCAAAAATTTCAATCAATGGCAGTTTATCAATCAAAGCCAAGATTTTGGGGATACAATGAGGAAAAACATCGACTGCAGGGCAACAGGTTTCATTTGGGTTTTAAGGGAAAGTAGATGGGGCGAGATCCTTAAAAGATAAAAGCAAAAAAAATCAGCTGAAATGAATGAAGGACCAAGCCTCCATTTTAGCATGACGCTGTAGTCTAGTTATTTTCTTGGGTTCCATGTTCCAAAGGCAAGAACAATCTCTGATCCACTTATGCAACCTCCCTAACAGCTAACATTTATCAAGCCCTATAGTAACGCAGAGTTGTCAAGCTCTGTGCTGAACAGTTTGAACATACTAATATCTCATTTAATTTTAACACTATTCTA
This sequence comes from Loris lydekkerianus, assembly GCA_963574355.1. Lineage (NCBI taxonomy): Eukaryota > Metazoa > Chordata > Mammalia > Primates > Lorisidae > Loris > Loris lydekkerianus. The sequence continues at coordinate 14,314 of CAUYPK010158469.1, read as the reverse complement.
ATGTGATAATTCATTACTACCCTACCTACCACCCCACTCCTATCTGCAGATAAGAACTCTTAAATTCAAGGAGATTAAGAGTTTTACACAGGGTCACTCAGAAGTGCCAAAGCCAAGATTCAAACCCAAGTCTGCCATTGCTTCAGTACTGAGTTAGTTGTGCAGTGATTATATTAGTGCCTGACAAATGTGTGTCTGCTGAATAAATGAATGCATGAGTGCAGAGCCCAGTTTCGAGAATGCTTCTGAGTGTACTAAGGAGAAGAACCTGACCCTGCCAGCTCTAAGCTGCAGGGAGAGCAACAAGCACAGGCTGTCATCAGAGCTATTTATAAGGCCTAACTTGCCTTCTGCCAGCCAACCAGTCAGCACTGAGCCTTCCCTGGGATACTGAATCCTACCAGATGGAGGAGGGGAGAAGAGCTTCCGCTGCAGAAGATGAGATGGCAATCCAGACACAGTCTGGGGCCCAGATACCCCATGCCCATGCAACTGTGACAAAATTCTTGGCTAAGCTATGTCAAGGAATGTAGAGAGATCATGGTTGGAACAAGCTAACAGACCTAGCAACCAGGGGCCTGGAACTGTCTCATAATTATAAGATGTTATAAAAAAGACAAGACTACTTCTTAAAGTTGTCCCTGAAATTCTGTTTCTACTCAGGAACACCCCCACCTGCCCCCATATAGATTTTCTCTTTAAAGAAGCAGCAACATTAACAATCACTCCCATTTTCCTTCTTCTTAGGGGTCAAGACTAACAGATAATCAGTAGAAAAAATGAGCAAACCAGCCTGGGTAACATAGGGAGACCCTTTCTCTACATAAAACTTAAAAAGTAGCCAGCAGAGTTGGCATATCCCTGTAGGCCTAACTACATAGAAAACTGAGCCAGGAGGACTGCTTCAGCCTGTGAGTTCTGGCCTGGATGACAAAGCAAGACCCTGACTCACCAAAAAAAAAAAAAAAAAAAAAGGAATGAAGAAAGAGCTATAAAACACCCTGTCCTCTGTCACCTCCTGTGTCCTTTGCTGGCCCAGAAGGACATGCCCAACAAACATGTCCTGTATCAGACATGGCCAGACTTAGTTCCCTTGCACCTGTCATCCTTAATACCATGTGCCAATCCCAAAGATGTCATCTGATATTCAACAGAGGTCAGAAGAGGAAATCCAAAATCAGTGACAAGCCAAGCATCTTTCACAAATCCAAAAGATCAGGGACAAGGTCACTCAAGCACCATTACAACCATGGTCATGACAACCCTAACAACCAGATGGAAAGGAGACCTCTCAGCTTACCTCCTTTGTAGTTATTCTCAGATACGACCTTCTTTTCTACCTATGCACTCCTAGGCAGAATTTTCAACTTTTCACTTACCTAGAAGAGATCTCTAGAACAAACTTGGTTTCAACTCTTGAAATAGTCATAAATGTCCATTGCCTTACCTCAAACTTCAAGATAAAAATACCTATGGCTATTACCAGCAATCAAGCTACCTTCCCTCTTTAAGGTTGGAGTATCATGTAGGCTGAAGCCAAACTCACAGGCTCTAAGAAAAGCCCAAAGGCCTACCAACATTCAGATAAGCACCTTAAATTTGAGTGTCTTGAATTCACTATAGCTGAGGTCAATTCTGCCTAACTGGCGTACTACTAAACATACAACTGTTGTCTCCCTAAGCCCCTAGAATTTAATATCAGGGATTGTCAGAGCAGTATTTTTGATTGTGCTGGTTCCAGACTCTGCATCTGCTCAGTCTGGCTGGCAAACTGTGACTCTGTCCCCTCCAGGCCTTCAAGGATGGCACAGTATCAGGCCAGGTGAAGTGTAAATCTTCATGTTACTGACTACCCTTACATGCATCCACAGAAAGCCTCCCATTCTTCCAAGTTTCTATTAAACTGTCTCCCTTAAGACAAACAGTTACCAAGAACCCTCCCATCATTTTCTGTGAAGCATTAAATATACACAATTCTCTACCCCCATCCTATTTGTGGATGTAAGATATGCAGTTTTGACAGCTCTGGAGCAGTCAAATCCTCTTGGCCAGTCTCAGCCCAGAACCTTCCAGCTCCCCCTTCCCTAGGGCAGAAGGCGACAATCTCCTCTCTGGCTTTGTTGGTATCCGTTTTAGCCCTATTTTTTTTTTTTTTTTTTTTTTTTCCCAGAGCCTTGCCATTTCCCTTGATCTTTTTCAAAACTTCCTCCAGGGGGCCGAGAGGAAAGTTCCATCTCCTTCCCTCGCAACCCAAAGGGGAAACCCCCCAAAAAGCATAGCTGTCCCTTTAAGGGGCCCATGTGGTGGGAAGAACAGCTACATTCCTACCCCAGTAGGGCCGCTGTCCCGACACGCCAAAGAGGCTACAAATAACCTTCTAGGAGAAAGCCGGGGAGGGGGAGAGCACAGTAGGAAGAAGAACGTGGGTCGGCCAGGCTACCACTCTTCTCGGAGAAAGAGCTCAGTCGGCGCTAGAGAAGACATGGAAAAAACCCATTTAAAGCCCACGGGTAGTTTAAATAACAGACGAGAACTCAGTTTTGGATTTGGGAGGTAAACCAATCTTTAAAACAAGTGCCTAGACATCTCCACGCCCTGCCAGGCAGGTTCCGAAATCTGCACTATTTCCACACGAGTTCTCCTCCGTTAAAGAAAGGACCAGTGCAAGGCTAGGGTCTACAGACCCCCCTCCCATTCTCAACCCCCCCTCCTCATCTGGGCTGCGAGAAAGAGAAGATTCGGATTCCCCCCTCCCCACGTTGGATAGCAGTGGATGAATAGGGTTGGGGATCAAAGATCAAAGTTCTTTGATCTTTGGGCACAAACTAGAGGCAGCTGCTAAATCACGGGGTGCACCCACGGTCGTTAAGAGGCTGCAGAGAAACAGATTCCACTGGAGCCCTAATCACACACAACAGTTGCGTACGGGCACCAAGCAAGTTATTAATAAGGAGCAGATGAACCAGCAGTCCTGCCGCCATCCGTTCAGCTCCCCTGAGGGCCAAGGCCCCAGACCGCGGGCCAGGAAGCTGCCTTCTTAAGTTCGGAGATACCTGCTCCTTGCCCCTACCCCGGACAAGACAGATGGATAGGAGCCTTCCAGCAGTTTCTTCCCAGAGTTCTTCTTCAGTACCTTTTCCAACACCCTCCCTCGGAGGCGGGGGGGGGGGGGAATCCAGAGCGGGAAGCTGATTGGCCGAAGCCAGAAGAGGGAACGCAAAACACAACTAAGGGGAGATGCTACGACCAAATAGTGCCCAGAGACCCTCGGTGGGAGTAAGGTCTGGGGTACGAGAAGTTGTTCTCCGAGTACAGGAATCTTCAAGAGCTCAAGTACTCAGCCTCCACTGGGGCCCCTCTCCACAACCGCCCGAGACCCCCCCGCCCCTGGAAGGGCTATTTACAATTTATGGATTTAGCCACCAGCCTCCCTTTCTCCGCACCCACTCACTGGCACCAAGGACCCAGAGACTTTATCTTAACCTGAAAAAGCAGCAGCTCTTCAAGAGAAACAAGGGAAAGCGAGCGAACGCCTCAGACCTTACCCCAGCCCGGCAACCCCTCCGCCACTGCCCTTTCTAGGACTTGAGGAGCTGGGGGAGCTCCCGGTCCCCCACGTCCAGCACGCAATCTCAGGCTACTGCTTGCAGTGAGGGCAAGGGGTCTCAGGCCCCAGCCTGTGCTGTCCCGCTCCCGGGAGGTGAGTCCTGCAGCAGCCGGACCCAGGGACAAACTTTCCCTATGTGCCGGTCGGCGCGGGCGCGGCGGCGCCGCTTACCGTCTGCGCACAGCAGGGCGCCAAGCAGCAGCGCGCCCCACGGCCGCCTCATGGTGCCGCGGCCGCCACCGGCAGTCCTTGCCGGCCCGGGATCCCGCCGGCTGCCGCGGGACGGCGCGGCGGAGAAAGTCAGCGGAGGGTCCCCAGGGGCGAAGCGTCGCGGGGCCACGGCAGCCGGTGCCCCCCGCTAGTCGCTCTGCGGCCGCTGCTACCTCCAGTGCTACCAAAGCCGAAGCTTCCCCGCCAGGGGACCGGGAGTGGGTGTCCCGGGCCCCGCTGCCCCGCCCCCCGCGCCGCAGCCCCCGCCACCGCCACCGCGCCTGATCCCGCCCCCAGCGCCGGCCCGGCCCCTTCCCGCCCTCCGCCCGGGCTCTCAAGTACCCGGACCCCACTGCCCCGCCGGCGCCTCCTGCTGGGCCCCGCTCCTCCTCTGGCTGCCCCCACATTCCTGGCCCTTGACAGAACCCACTCCCCCCGTCCCCATTGCTACTGCTCGAATGTCCCTAACTTAAAATTTTTCCCAGCTGCAACTCTCAGACCCTGCTCACTCTAACACCCTGGATAACCCAAGTTGCCTGGACGTGACCCGGACCCCCTACTGGCCCCAAGTCCAGACTTCATTGAGGTCTCAGAATTCGCAAGTCTTGCTATTGCTCAATCCTCTTGGTCTTTATTGACATCAAACACGGGACATTGTGGGGGCCTGGGTTGCTGTAGCTTAACTAGCGTTGTCACTGTCAAAATTACTTTTTGAGATTTTCTTCTTGCACCTCCTTCCCCTCCCCAGGTCTAGGCAGCGTTGTTGTAGGGCTAAATAATTCCACGACCTCCCTTTTCATTTACTCATTTCCTGAGGTGGTTGTCTGGGTCCTGTCGCCCCAGCTCAGACGTCCAGATTTGGCTCAGACAGATTTAGTTCCTCCTCGCTGTCTTTGTAAATCAGCGTTGTTAGCCTCTTCACTTTCTTTGACTTTTTGATCCTGACAAGGAAGAGAGCGGGTAAGAACATAAGTCCTTACAGGCAGTCGCACTGCTCCAAAGACCTCAGCCTCCTTCCAGCTTCAGTCTGTAGAGCCTCCCAGCAATATTTAATTTCTGGATTACTACGTAAAATTATAAACTCTTATCTAGTTTTAGCTTTGTGGCCTATCCCTCTCATAATAATATGGGTTCATTTTGCCGCCTTCCATTTTTCTGGGTTTCTTGTTTTGTTCCTTTTGCCCACTTCCTCAACATCCTTATGGAGCTATGTATCTTCCCCCCCCCCCCCTCCAAGCTGATATGCCAACATTTCCTGGCTGTGGATCATCTGTAGAGTTCATTAAATCACTTTCATTTCACCAGTAAAGAGTCAGGAAGATTCAAATGCACCATATCAACTGAGGGAAAAGTAATTTGGTATAGGGCAAAATAGATATTAGGAGATTTCTCCAAATGAATAGGTTGACCTTTCATCCTCGGTTGTTTTAGAATTTTCAAGGCTTTCACTTCAAATGGCCCTCTTTGACCAAAGCTAACATTAAACCATACATTGGAGCAGCAACCACAAGAAGAACACAATGACGTGTTAAGTCCTTCTAAGTATTTCTCCATTACCATTTTACCTGAAATTTTTACCCAAATGCAAAGTGGTGGGACTAGCATCACCATGGTAACTAATACCGGGGTATTTTTGTGGGCATGTAGTTCTCCCTGTTGACTGAAGGCGGCAGTAGAGTCAGGTCAGGTTTACATGATCTTGGAGTCAGTCGACCTCTCTGGCCTTCATCAGTCACCACAGCCTAAAATCCAAGGACAAAAAAGTGACAAGTAGAGGCTCATTCCTCAGACCCTGCCCCCACCTCCCATTTCTGAAGAAGTCTTGGTTGGTCTCAGGTTTCAATTTAGGTTGCTTGCGAAGATTTCCTTTTAAACCTGTTGAGAAAGAACTTGTGATTCTGGAGACCATATTTTTTTCCAAATAAAAACTAGGGACATGTGGTATAATGAACACATTTGTCCCCCCCAAAAAAAAATCCAGGACAGGCGGTCCCCATACTTTCAATGTCAGAGGATTAAGAATTTATAAGCAGTTTTCCATTCTGTATGCAGAGGACAGGTTCCTTTCCAGAGGCATGATTTGTGTTGTTTTTCTAGAATTGGAGAGGAAGAGGGAGGCTGGCTGTCCCTGTCTGGCTCAGGCTCGCGAGACTGTTTTCTATGTGCATCTCCAGTCCTCCTCCGTGGTTCAGCACAGTCTGGTGCACAGAGCCATCCCTGGCTGCTGTGAGTCACTGGGAATATCAATGGGTAGAAAGGAACTTCATGCATACTCCCTGCCTGGGTCACCCCCTAGGGTGAGTTAAGTCTTGGCTGTCAGAAACTACTCTTGTGCCAGGAGTACTAAGCCATATTTATTTTTACCAGGCCTCTCAGACTTTCTTGTTTGGAGTGAGAGATCCTGAAAAGCATGCCAGAATGGGCTGTTTGTCTCCCTTTTATTGTCCTCTGGGACATGCCCCTAGAAAAGATGTAGGGGACTGCCAATTCCAAGGGGTCTCAGAGATGCTGGTTTCCTCAGAAACACTACCCCTTTCCTTCATCTTTCTAGGACGATCCAGGGGGCTGAATTTCTAAGATCAGAATATTGCCTTGAATTAGACCATTACTAATGGCCTTTTCAAAGGAAATACAGGGAGTATTACAGAAACAAGATAGGAATGGGCATTATTTTGATCCAAGTGGGTTGGAAGAATTATAATCCAGGCATCATTCAACAACCTGCATTTATAAACGTAATCCTTCTAAAAGAGAATAAGGCCTGAAGTTTTATACTTTAAAAGAGTGGTTCTCTACGATGAGTGATTTTTGCAATAAGGCAATACCTGGAGACCTCTTTTTTTTTTTTTTTTTTGAAATGGGTTCGCACCATGTTGCCCAGGCTGGAGTGTAGTAGCTAGTCACAGGAGAGATAATAGTGCATTACGGCCTGGAACTCCTATACCCCAACAATCCTCCTGCTTCAGCCTCCTGAGTAGCTGGGACTACCAGAACATCCCACCATGCCCACCAGTTTTGGGAAGTGGCTGCCATTGGCATCTAATGAGTAGAAGCCAAGGATACTGCTTAACATCCTATAGTGAGCAGGACATCCTCCCCACCAACACAGAATTACCCAGGCCAAAATGTTAATAATACCAAGGTTGAGAAACTCTGCTTTTAAAGATTAAAAAACATGGGCGGCACCCGTAACTCAGTGGGTAGGGTGCTGGCCACATACACCCAGGCTGGTGGATTTGAACCCAGCCAGGGCCAGCTAAACAACAACAACAAAATAGCCAGACATTGTGTCAAGCGCCTTTAGTCCCAGCTACTTGGGAGGCTGAGGCCAGAGAATCACTTAAGCCCAAGAATTTGAGGTTGTTGTGAGCTGTGATGTCACCGCACTCTACTGAGGGCAACATAGTGAGACTCTGTCACAAAAAAAAAAAAAAAAAAAGAGGCTTTGAAGGAAAAGTATAGAGTCCTGTGAAAAGAGAGACTTGATTTTGGGCAGTGGTTCTCAACCTTTCTAATACCGCAGCCCTTTAATACAATTTCTGTGGGTCACGACCCACAGGTTGAGAACCACTGATTTAGGGGTTTGAGGAAGGCTTGTCAGAAACACTGACACTTACTCTGTGTAAGAGTCATCAGGCTAAGAGTGGATGGGGAGGGCCTTCCAGGCAAGAGGAACAGTATGTGCAAAGGCCATGAGCTAGGAAAGAAGAATCCATAGGATTCATGGGAAGTATCACTAACTTTTAGCAATCAGTGTGCTTTTATCTAGCTGCCATAGGCTACTACCAGAGACTAGAAATAGTGAAAACCTCAGGGAATAGGTTTGCATTTCTGTGCTTGCTTTATTTTATTTATTTATTTTTAGAGACAGTGTCACTTTGTCGCCCTTGGTAGAGTGCTGTAGCATCACAGCTCACAGCAATCTCCAGCTCTTGGGCTTAGGCAATTCTCTTGCCTCGGCCTCCCAAGTAGCTGTGTCTAAAGGCACCGGCCACAATACCTGGCTATTTTTTGTTGCAGTTTGGCTGAGGCCAGGTTTGAACCCGCCACCCTTGGCATATGGGGCCAGCACCCTACTCACTGAGCCACAGGTGCCACCCATTTGTGCTTTCTTTAATTACACATTATAAATCCTCCACATCATTTATAGTGCCAATACTTTTCACATTCCATCTCAGCAGTGGTACTTGAGTCAGGTTCCAAGGCACATGGCTGATTCAGATCCCTGGCCTAACCTGGGGCACACCCTAAAAAGGTGGGGCATTCTAGCACATTTTTATCTTCTGAAAGATTGATATTCACACAGCTGGCACATATAAACAGAGGCTTTGCAGCAAATAGCTCAGTATATATGTATTTTGCCTATTTTAGCAGCAAAGGTAAAGTTAGAATGGTGGGTAAACAAGTAGGTCAATGAATAAGTACTCACTTAAAACAAATATGAATCAAGCATCTATGTAAATGGTTTTTCTGTTACCACACGTGCCCTTTTGTAATTTTTTCTCTGAATAGCAGAGTGACTTCTTAGATAATGTCATAACTGGGCTTAAAACCTTCTAATAACTTTCTAACACATTACAATAAAATCCATACTTCTTACCTGGCTTTCAAGGTCCATAATGACCTGACCTGTGCCTACTCCTTTGACTACTTTTACCTTCCTTCATTCTGCTGTAGCTATGCTGGGTTCCTTTTAGCTCTGGAACATTCCATCTTTCCTGTCCTAAACTTTTATTTTTTATTTTTATTTTTTGAGACAGAGCCTCAAGCTGTTGCCCTGGGTAGAGTGCTGTGGTGTCACAGCTCACAGCAACCTCCAACTCCTGGGCTCAAGCGAGTCTCCTGCCTCTGCTTCCCAAGTAGCTGGGACTACAGGCGCCCTCCACAACACCTGGCTATTTTTTGGTTGCAGTCATCATTGTTTGGCAGGCCCGGGCTGGATTCGAACTCGCCAGCTCAGGTGTATGTGGTTGGTGTCTTAGCTTGACACCAACCACAGGCACAAGCCACAGGCACTGAGCCTCCTATCCTAAACTTTTATACATGTCTCCTCTACTTCAAATGCTGTTTCTTTGCCTTTTTTTTTTTTTGAGACAGTCTCATTCCGTCCCCTTGGTAGAGTGCTGTAGCATTACAGCTCACAGCAACCACCAACTCTTGGGCTTAAGTGATTCTCTTGCCTCAGCCTCCCGAGTAGCTGGGACTACAGGCGCCTGCCACAACGTCTGGCTATTTTTTTGTTGCAGTTTGACTGGGGCTTGGTTCCAACCTGCCACCCTTGGTATATGGGGCCAGTGCCCTACCCATTGAGCTACAGGTGCCGCCCCCAAATGCTGTTTCTATGGACCCTTCCCATGGCTGTTCTTAGCTCAATGTCATCTCAGAAAAAACTTTACCTTACTATCCAAAAGTCGCCTTGTTCTCATCTACTGCTTATCCTATTTATTTTCTCCATAGCACTTAATCATTCTTTGAAATAATCTTCTTGGTTGTTACATGTTTATTGTCTATCTCCCCACTGGTAGATAATAAGCTCCAATGGAGCAGGGATCTTATTTGTTTTATCCTCCAGTACCTTAGAATAGTGGCAGACATGGCTCAGCACCTGTAGCTCAGCGGCTAGGGCGCCAGCCACACATATAGGCACTGGCAGGTTTGAATCTAGCTGGGCCTGCAAAACAACAATGACAACTACAACAAAAAATGCCCAGGTGTGGTGGCGGGCTCTTGTAATCCCAGCTACTTGGAAGGCGGAGGCAAGAGAATTGCTTAAGCCCAAGAGTTTGAGGTTGCTGTGAGCTGTGATGCCACAGCACTCTACCAAGGGTGACAAAATGAGACTGTCTCCCCCTCCCCCAAAAAAAAGAAAGAAAGAAAAAGAATAGTGCCAGACATATATTGCTCAGTAAATTTTTGTTAACTAAATAAAAACCAGGCAGTCTGCTAGGGCTGGGGAAATATAAAGATGAGTAAGATGGGGTCTCTAACTCTAAGATGTTCAAAATCTACTGGAAAGGAAGACTTGAAAAGCAATGACAATGTGATAGAAATATGTATAAAGGGCTATGGAAACAGAAGAGACGATCCATGGGGTGCTGGGGTGCTGGGCATTAGGGGTAGAGAAATTTTACTATGTAAAGAAGGAGACCATGGTGGTGGGGAGGCATATTCCAGACAGAAGAATGGTATAAGTGAAGGAATAACATCTCAAAGATGGCTGCCACTTTCAGATAATGATTAATACTCTCATGTGGCTAGAAGAACATAGGGTGATTAGGGAAAGCAGAAAACAGACTTCTAAATAACCAACAGCTGCTGAAAACTGTTTCTGAATTAAATGCACTTTATATATTTTATACATAGTTTCTATTCTTTCAATGCACTTTTACTGAGTTCATAAAAAGTATAAGGAGGGGAATGCACTATTTTTATTTTTTAAATTCATCTTTCTATTCTTTTTATACCTCTCACCCTACACAATCAGGATGATATGTTTCTAGGAAGAAGGATAGACCCTACACAATCAGGATGATATGTTTCTAGGAAGAAGGATAGGCTAAGTATGAGTTAACATCTGTTTGTTTGTTTTTTTTAAGACAGGATCTCATTCTGTTGCCCCATAGCATCAGCCTAGCTCACAGCAACCTCAAATTCCTGGGCTCAAGTGATCCCCCTACTATAATCTGAGTAGCTGGGACTACAGGCAACTGCCACACCTAGTTTTTCTATTTTTAGTAGAGATGGGGTCTCACTCTTGCTTAGACTGGTCTCAAACTCCTGTACTCAAGTAATCCACTTGCCTTGGCCTCCCAGAGTACTAGGATTATAGGTGTGAGCCACTGCACCTGGCCTTCTTTTTATTTTCCTGGAGACTAAATGTTACTACGTTGTCCAGGCTGGAGTTCAGTGGCTATGCACAGGGCAGTCAGCTGCTGCCTTAAGTGATCCTCTCACCTCAGCTTCCCAAGTAGCTGGAACTACAGGCATATACCACTGTATAGGCTCTGGTTTTCTTCAACTTACATCTTACATTTTACTCTCCTAAGGGAAAGCTTAATAAGTTAATTTAAATATTCTTCCTCCCCCCCAAAATAAATAAATATTCTTTACCCCCAAATTAGGAAGTATCTGTAATGCATTTTTCTCTACTTTTCCTCAAGCAACTTAGTAAAACAAGTAGAAACTCAAAACATGACAATAAGATATAGTATTATACAAGATAACTTATTTTCCTTCAATAACTTAGTCTGCTCCAAAGTATTTCTGTCCAAGATGTGTAGGTGCAACAGGATGAACTTCAGTAGTTAAAATTATGATCTCTAAAAACTTTTTTTTTTTTTTTGAGACAGAGTCTCACTCTGTTACCCTGGGGTAGAGTGCTACGATGTCATCATAGCTCACAGCAACCTCAAACTTCTGGGCTCGAGAGATCCTCTTGCCTCAGCCTCCCAAGTAACTGACACTACAGGTACCTACCACAACACACAGTTAATTTTTCTTTTTTTTTTTGTAGATACAGAGTCTCACTTTACCCCCCTTGGTAGAGTGCCATGACGTCATAGGACTCACAGCAACCTCCAGCTCTTGGGCTTACGCAATTCTCCTGCCTCAGCCTCCCGAGCAGCTGAGACTACAGGCACCCGCCACAAAGCCCGGCAATTTTTTGGTTGCAGTTCAGCCAGAGCTGGGTTTGAACCTGCCACCCTTGGTATATGGGGCCGGCACCCTACTCACTGAGCCACAGGAGCCACCCATTTTTCTATTTTTTAAAGTAGAGATGGAGTCTCACACTTGCTCAGGCTAGCCTCGAACTCTTGATCCCAAGGGATCCATCCGCCTGCCTCAGCCTCCCAGAGTGCTAGGATTACAGAAATTAGTCATAGTGCCTGGCTCCTGAAACAGTTTTCTTTTTTTTTTGAGGCAGAGTCTTAAGCTGTTGCATGGGTAGAGTGCTGTGGCATCACAGCTCACAGCAACCTCAAACTCTTGGGCTTAAGCAATTCTCTTGCCTCAGCCTTCCAAGTAGCTGGGACCACAGGTGCCCACCACAACACCCAGCTATTTTTTTTGTTGCAGTTGCCATTGTTGTTTAGCAAGCTGGTTCGAACCCGCCAGCTTCAGTATATATGGCCGGCTCCCTACCCACTGAGCTATAGGTGCCGCCCTGAAACTCTTGAATGATTGATTTGGCACCATGAGGAGTGGAGAATAGACTAAGTAGGATGATAACACTGTGTTGAACTCCATGTTCTAAAAGAACCTTTGCAGTTTCACGTAATTTCAGTGTTAAGAACTGGATACATCAGAAGGATTTTTCTGGTAAATGTCTGGGGGGAACTTAGCATAATATACTTGGCCTGTTCATGTCTCCTCATCACTCTGAATCAGGATCTTTCCAATTCGAATCGATTGACAGCATAATAATGTTAGAATAGAACTTAAATTTTTTCTAGTCTAGGTTTATGCCTCTGATGATGCCTCTAATGGGTATGTCATGGAAAGGAAAGTTATCTTTCCATGGCCCCCTCAAAACAATAGGACTGAGGCCAGGCACAGTGGCTCACGCCTGTAATCCTAGCACTCAGGGAGGCTGAGGTGGGTGGATTGCTTGAGCTCACAAGTTCAAGGCCAGCAAGAGCGAGAGCCAGATCCTGTCTCTAAAAATAGCCAGGCATGCAGCAGGCGTCTGCATGTTCCAGCTACCTGGGAGGCTGAGGCAAGAGAATCTCTTTGAGTCCAAGAGTTTCAGGTTGCTGTGAGCTATGACGTCATAGCACTCTATCAAGGGTAACATAAGTGAGACTCTGTCTCAAAAACAAACAAACAACCCCCCCAAAAAAAACAATAGGACAGGCTGAGCACCACAGCTCATACTTGTAATCCTAGCACTTTGGAAGGCCGAGGTGGGAGGATTGAGGTCAGGAGTTAAGACCACACTAAGCAATTTAGCAAATTAGCAAAACACCCCTCCCCATCTACACACACACACACACACACACACAATTAGCTGGGCATGGTGGCACACACTGTGGTCCCAGCTACTTGGGAGGCTGAGGCAGGAGAATTGCTTAAGCTGAGAAGTTAGAGGCTGCAGTAAGCTGAGCAAGACCCTGTCTTAAAAAAAAAAAAGAAAAAGAAAAAGAAAAAGAAAACACATAAGGTCATAACATTAGATTCTAGTCTCCCTTAATGACTATAGGAACCTATTATCCATGGGCTTATGTTTTGAAGCTGTGTGGATATTTATCCTTTTTGATAAATTCTTTAAGGTTACTATAGGCAATAGTTTTTTTTTTAAATTTGTCAGACATTTACCAATTTCAAGCATAAATCATTCATTCTGACTTTCAGGGTTGTAGTCGAAAGATTATAACATCAAATAAAACATGTTCCCTGGTCACGAAAAGTTCACAGTCCAAGAGGAGAGACATTCAGGTAAACAAATAAATATAGAATATAATAACAGTAAAATACAGGGTGGCTACTGACTCCTTGGGAGCTCAGATAAGGTCTCATGGAGGTGGAGACAGTTAGCTTATGTCTCAAAGGTTGTATAGTTTACTAAGCAGAAAGTATGGGAAAGGTTCATTTTAAGCAGGAGTTTATGCCGCAGTAAAGGATGTGAAAGAGCTCAATATTTGGGGGCAGGGCGGTGCCTGTGGCTCAGAGGAGTGGGGCGCCGGCCCCATATACCGGAGGTAGCAGCAGGTTTAGACCCAGCCCTGGCCAAAAACTGCAAAAAAGAAAATTAAAAAATTAAAAAATAAGTATTTGGGGGTATACTGAATAGGACAGTTGGCTGGAATATTAAGCAGGGAGAGAAGGGGGGGGAAATGGGAAAGGAGGTTTGGACCAATTACAAAGTGATTAATATATCTGCATGTTATGGAGCTTTGCTTCATCCTAGTAATGGTGACTGAGCAATACTTTTTTTTATTTTATTTTGAGACAGAGCCTCAAGCTATGGCCCTAGGTAGAGTGCCATGGCATCATAGCTCACAGCAACCTCAAACTCCTAGGCTCAAGCGATTCTCTTGCCTCAGCCTCCCAAGTAGCTGAGATTACAGGCACCCACCACACGCCTGGCTATTTTTTGGTTGCAGTTGTCATTGTTGTTTAGTAGGCCTGGGCCAGGCTCCAACCTGCCAACCTTGGTGTATGTGGCCGGCGCCCTACTCACTGAGCTGTGAGCGCTGAGCCTCAAGGCAACTCTTATTCTTCCAATTTGGGGCAGAGAAAAATAAAAAGGGTTGGACACCCGGTAGAGGATGGCTTGAGGGAGAAAAAAAAATAGACACAGATTCTAGCTTTTTATCCTTAAGATTCTGAAATTTGGGCCAGGCGTGGTGGCGCATGCCTGTAGTCCCAGCGCTGTGGGAGGCCGAGGCGGGTGGATTACCTGAGCTCAGAGGTTCGAGACCAATAACAACAATGAGCCAGAGTAAGACCCCGTCTCTACTAATGTCAATAACAGCAGACGTTGTTGTGGGCGTCGTG
>CAUYPK010158462.1:0-41453 GCA_963574355.1 Loris lydekkerianus | reverse complement strand
CCTCAGAGTGAGAGTGGAGGGGAGAGCTGGGAGCTCAGAATTGCAGGTAGAGAATATATACCATTCTATACAGTTTTATGCCTGGCAGGAGAACATCATGGGACCCAAGTAGGGGAGGTAGGTCCAGTTTTTAGAGGGTCTCTCCTGTAGAGTGTAGTCGGAGGACCTTTGAACTCTGCTTGTTTGTTTGTGGGGCACTCTCAGATGTTCTCATGGGGGCAGGGACTTCTGTCTGCTTGGTGATGGATTTTTTACCTTTTATTTGTATCCTTGGGGTCACAGCTCACCTCAGTAGGGTTGATGTGCATTCTTCAATCTTCTCTCTTGGTGCAGCTCTAATCCACCAGGTTACTTGATAAATTTCTGTCCTTTAACTCTTCTTCTGGATGGGAGCCTCTGTGGAAAGCTGGCTTCAGTCAGCCAGCTTGTCTCCACCCTCCCTCGTGTTTAAGTTTTAATGGATATTTGACATCTTAATTTCAATGATTAGATGACTACTAATTTAGAACTATCTCTTTGTTGAGGTAATAAAGAGTTGGGAATGATATCTATGATTTTGTGAAGTATTTTTTCACTAAAAGTGAAGGTTTTGAAGACAACAAGTAGCATGAAAATGCATGGAATATACTGTTCAGTGATATAGCAAGATACTGAAGTTTATGTACAGCTTAATTCCAATAACTATTAAAAATAGGTGGGTAGCCTTTGATTCAACATTGCACTTTTAAAAATTTGACTTACATTCATTTTGAATATATTTAGGGCTTTGTTTAAAGAATAATTATCATAGTATTATTTATCATAGCAAAAACTTAGAAACAGCTTAAATGTCTAAGCATACGGCTTGGGTTAATTTAATTACAGTAGTCCACAGAATGGAATTGCATACAGCCATTAAAAATGCTGCCCTAAAAGAATAATTAACAGAAGGAGAAAATGTTCATGATAAAATAAATCATAATCAGATTACAAAGCAATATAATTTCATTTTCTGTCAGTAATGGTGTATGTGTCTACACACAAATAACATTATGGAAACTTTTAAAAGATTTGTCAACTGTAGTCATGTCTGGGTTGAGACTGGAGCATATTTTCTTTTCTCTTTTCTGTGTTTACTATTTTTCCAAAAGCATCTTTAATGAAAATGCATTAATTTGGAAATCACAAATCATACTTAAAGTAAATCATGTATGTGTATATCAAATGCAAGCAATGTATACAATACAGATAATCAATAAAGATAATACTTTTGTTATGGGCTTTAGAATTATTGGAGATTTTCATCTTCATATATATACACATATATTTCAGTTCTAAGTAATACATTCATATTACTTCTATAATGGAGACATGAGAATTTAGAAGAGCTTCGACAAGGAATAGTTTACAAAGAATTCACAGAAACCCAGTGCAACGTTCTGCAGGGAAGCCTGGTAAATTGCAGAAGCTGGGAATTGGCCACCACTGTCTAGGTCAAGTTCATTTAGGCTTTAAATTGTTTCTTGAGGCTCACATACAGCTCACAGTTCTTGGACAGGATTTATGTCACCAACATCTTACCAGAAAAGGTTTCAAAAATAGAAAAGACAACATATATAACCTCAAAATAATTTGTAACAAAAAAAGGAAAAATAGAAAGAGCTGCATAAGAAGGGTAGAGAATCTTGTGTTATTTTCTAAATTAAGTTTTAGAAGAAAAACAAAACTACTGTTTTTCCAGTTCTTTCTTAAGCACAGAATGGCTAATATACCTATATGAGTTTTCTAGGGCAGCTGTAACAAAGTACCACGGACTGGAGGGCTTAAACAAAGGAAATTTACTATCCCACAGTCCTGGAGACTGGAAATCTAAGGTCAAGGTGACAGTTGGCAGGTGGCTCCTTCTTAGGCTGTCAGGGGAAATCTGTTTCAGGCCTTTTCTCCTGGTATCTTCACACATCTTCCCTTGGTATGTGTTTCTGTGTCCAAATTTCCCTTATTTATAAGGACACCAGTTATATTGGGTTAGGGCCCAGGCTATGGCCTTCTTTTAATTAAACTACCTGTGTAAAGACACTATTTCCAAAGGTGATCACATTGTAAAGGACTAGGGATCAGGACTCCAGCATGTGAGTTTGGGGTGACACAGTTCAGGCCATCACAGTGCCATTCTCACTTGTGCTCAGATGTTAACAGGTTTACTGATAGGTCTTCTGATGACAGATATGGCAAGCATTTGTGATCACTTTGTTCCTCTTGCCCCTCCCACTACCATCAAGCATCTGGCACTTGGCAATGGCTGGTGCCACTGTAGTCAGCAATGTGACTGAGAGTTCTGACCAGACTGTGTCTTGGTATGTTAGTTTTCATTCACTGGGCACAGATGATCTTACATAGATAGGCTCCCACTGGCTGTATCCTCCCTGCCTCCTCCTCCAGGGGGGAAATCATTCAGGCTTGTAGAGCTTTTGTGATGACAGATCCTAGAAACACTGGGAGGAATTCTTATCTCTGGAAAATATCTTAACTGCTCCAAAGCTTTGAGCATGAAGCAGCGTATCTGGTAACTACTGTGGCCTTTATAAGAAGTGACTACCTGCTTCCTTCCTGTGGGCTGCTGGGAGAGGCCTGAGGCAAACACGAGATGAGCTGGAGGGCTATGGGGCAGACAGCAGGGCATGGGTGCTGTCAGCTTCCAGGCTTTAGGACTGGGAGTGATGATAGCAATGAACTGGTCCAGCTGTCTCATGTCTGAACAAAATTATATCCAATAGTTAGAGACTGTCCAATAAGTGTCCATTTACCAGAATAGATGTCCAATAATGAGAAAATGATTAAACTCAGTAGAAGAATAATTATGTAGTGCAAGAAAAGATGAAAATCTACTCCTGGGCATATATATAAGGGAACTGAAACTGTGTACACTCATAAAACACTTTCTGTTCACAACAGCAGTATTCATAACTGCTTCAAAGTGAAAACATCTCAAATGTCCTTCAGTGAATGAATGGACAAATTGAATGTGGTATATCCATACAATGGAATATTATTCTGTCCTAAATATAATTTCTTACATGTGCTACAGCATACGTGGACCTTGAAAACATTATATTAAGTAAAATAAGCCAGACACAAAAAGCCCTATATTGTATGAAATACTCAAAATAGGTATGAAATATTCAGAATAGGCAAATACATAGAAACATAAAGCAGATAAGGGCTGAGGATAAGTGGAAGTGGGCAGTGAGTACTAATGGTATGGGTTAAAAAAAAGTTGGTCAGCCATGTGTGTGCTGCTGAGGTAACCAGGAAGATGGCAGAAATCCTAGAAAGAAATACGGTGGACCCTGGGCCAGAGTCTTCCATGGCCAGGTGGGAGAGAAGAAGAGGTCACGTTAGATCTTATCAGGCCCTGAAGCCCCAGAGCCCTGGTGACTCCATTGCACAATGTTTTGTTCCAGGACCATGAATTCTTGACCTATGGTTTTCAGATGGGTTCCTAAGGACGCATGAGTCCCCTGAAACTTCTCCAAGTGTGAGACTAATGGGCATCTATTTTTTTTTTCCTGGAGAAGAGGGTCCATGATTCAACAGACTTTCAAAAGGATGAGTGATTTCTTTTAAAGCCTAAGAAGCCCTACTATAAAAGATTTACGTGATGAATAACTCAATGAAAACAATATGAGGAAATTTCAAGTATACAACACAGGGTTGTTAACTGTAGTCACCATGATGTGCATTAGAAACACATCACTTATTCCTCTTATAACTGAAAGTTTATCTACTTTGACCAGCATCTCCCCTTTTCCTCCAACATCAACCCCCGGCAACCACCATTCTACTCTCTGCTTCTAGGAGTTGGACATTTTTAAGATTCCACATACAAATGAGATCATGCAGTATTTGTCTTTGTCTGACTTATCCTGTGTGTACAGGATAAGTAGTTATGCAGGGCACTGGATGTGTTAACTAACTTGAATATGGGAATTATTTCACAACATATATACACATGTATCAAATCATCACGTTGTATACTTTAAATGTATACTATTTCAAATGTCAATTATACCTTAATAAATCTGGGAAAAACATAAGGTGGGCTCAGCTTCCAGCAATAGTTATCTGGAAATTGTAAAAGCCAGACTCAGCCATATTTTTTGGGACAGGCTTAGAGTGGTCGATATGGACTGCTGAACAGCAAAACTTTGACAGCAACTGGTAACCTGCAGTACCAAATTTCTCAGTTTCTAGCCTTGCATGAATTAGTAAAAGAAAAAATAACAAAACAAAACAAAACAAAAAAACACCAAATAAGATAAAACCTACAGTCCTTACTTAAAAACCATAAAACCATGTGAAGGGGGTCAGCGGCAGTGACACTGAACATAAGGTGCTTTACTGTCCTTTGCCCCTGCCCACTGCCTGGGTTGCTGTAGTTGAAGTTTCTCAGTACCCATCTCCCTCCTCTTTTTATTAATCACATGAATTTTTCTGGCTATCAAAGCAATGCATGCTTATAATAGAATGTTAGAACATAAGAGAAAGTATGAAAATAAAACTATAACCCTAAAAGGAGAAAGGATACAAAGCTGCATAGAAAGTGTCCCAATTTTGCAAAAGAACAATAACAGTTTTGGATCTGTAAATAGAACAAAGGACCAAATGGCATTCTCCTCCGAAGTCATCAGCCTACAACGAGAAGTGCGCTTACAAGGGACTCCCCTTTGCCTCAATTGTGATGGCTCTGCGCCTCCACCTGCTGAAGACATATCTTCACACCACTTGTTTCTGGGTGTGGCCAGGAAAGAGGCCCCACATGTCCCAGGTCTTGCACCACTGACCCTCCAGCCCCAGAGGTGTCCGAGAAGGGGGTTTGTTGGACTCCGGTCCTTGTGGCCTCAAGGAAGGGAGGACCACCCTTCCATCCTTTCCTATCCCCCATCAGGGCCCAGCCCGAACTCTACCTCTCCCAGGCCAAAGCCAAACCTTCCTGCACATCCATCCTGCAAAGAGGTAATGGGGCCACCATCCATTGGCTGCACAGAGGGAAAGTGCTGGGTCCCTAAATGCCACACAACTATGCCACACTTGCAGGTGCTGAGGTCACATCCGTCACAGCATTCCTCTTTTGTAACTCTGGGTTTTCAAAACTTTCCACAATAAACATTAAAATCACAATAAAAAAGAAATCAAGAATAAAAATGTCTTCACATGCTATATTTATTTAGTGGGATGGTTGGTAAAAATTCGCATTTCAGATATTTCCTAACCTTATGTAGTGCTGTTAAAGGAGTCAGGAGAGGAGGTTTGTAATATTACATGGTGCTTCTGGATTATGAAGCTTCTGTATGTATTCTGATGCTTTCAGGCTGAGTGACACATGTCACTATGCATCATTGGTCCTGGGCCCTGCTTGCTGTCTGGCATGAAGTCTGGCAAATTACACAGTGGGGCTCCCTTCTCTATCTCACATTCTTTTGCCTATGCAATAACCTAAGATGAACCAAAAAATGTCTTGCATGTTACCATTCTCCACTGAAGTAGAGTCAATAGGATACGTGTATCTATAGACAAAGAGATTTGTTATACAGAATAGGCTCATGTGATGATGGAGACTGACAAGTCCCATGATCTTCAGGGCAAGGTAGCAAGCTGGGGACCCAGGAGAACAGAAAGCTTAGTTCCCATTGGAGTTCAAAGGCCTGAGACCAAGGAGAGCCCGTGGTATAATTCCAGTACAAAGGCAAGAACGAAACCAGTGTCCCACCTTGAAGGCAGTCAGGCAGGAAGAGCCAGGGCTGTAGAGGGAGTGTGAGCAGGTGGCTGAGGAGCTCTCTCTTCAGAGCTGCCTCAGGGAGATTTGGCTTCTTGTTCTGGCATTCAACTGATTGAACGAGGCCCACCCACACTGGGGAGAGTAATTCTACTTTGCTTTACTCAGTCTATAGATTAAAACATTAATCTCACCCCCAAATACCCTCTTAGAGACACCCAGAATATCTGACCAATTTTCTGGCACCTCATTACCAGACAAGTTGACACATAAATTGGTCACATTGGGCAATGCAAGCTGTTGTGCACAACAGTGGCCTGGGGGATGTGGGTCTGTGTTCAGGCCTTAGACCTGTCTTTTGGAATGACAGGGGCATCTGTTCTTCTCTCCAGCAGCCACTGGAGAGATATATACCTCCAAGAGACCCTGGGAACCTGAATGCCCTATTGCACCTCTCACTCCTGCAGATGAACCAGCAGTTCTAGATCTGCCTACACCACCCTTTTCCATAACCTTCAAACCCGTCCATATAGTAAGTGCCTCTGCCATGGGAGAGCCTTGCATAAGCTACCTCATTTAATCTCACAGCAGCCCGTCCCTTATGGTTTTCCTATTTCCATTTTATGGATGAGGAAGCTAGAAGCTTAGACACATAATCATTTGGCAGTATAGCACGGTATGGAGCCTGAGTTCTTGAGAGATCCTTGGTGTTCCTGGCCAGTGATTTAAGCAGCTGGACCACCCTTTGTGTGATCACCAATTGCCACACTCTATGAGGATGCTGCAGGCAGGTCCCACTGCCAAATGTATGCCCATATGGATGGTGGTGTCATGACCCATGTATTGTGCCAACAACATGACAGCTGGCAGGTCTCCTTCTTGCGTGTCTTCTGAGGGTATCCAAGCAAAGTCTCAGGACATCTTACAAATACAGAGCTAGGTATGGCACATCCAACTGATCTGGGCATCCAGAACTCTTGAACTCGGTATTTCAGAGCAGCCACACTAATTTGATAAGAATTTTTCAAAAGCTTTTACATCTGACCCCAGGACAATCATTTGGAAAGTGAACTTCCTTAATAATGGATGATTTAGACATTCTTCCCAGAAGATTTACTCATGTGGGGACATACTGCTCCCTGTCAAGCCAAGAAGCACCGCATCACAGCATAATTTTGCACATTACACTTGAGGACATCCCTAATATCACTCAATCTGGGCCTGTGGGAGACGTCATGTGGTGCCTGCTCATCCCACCCACCTTGGATGCCTGAGTTTGCCCTTGTGAGTGTCTGGTGGAGACAGTCACCCTCTCCCAAACTGGGTCCCCACACCTCATTGGAAGCTTATTGTGGGAAGAGGGGTCCTGGCGCTGTCTTGGGCAACATGAAGGCTCATGTGCAGACTTGGGCCAGCCCTGAGAAGCCTAACTGGACATGGCCTCAACATATGATGAGCACACAAAAAGGTATGAATATTTAACACCAATTTTATGATGTGCAGAACATCTCCAGCAATTTTACCAGTCATAAGTTTCTATTGATAATGCTGTAGAAGCTTTTTATTTCTGTTCACACACACTGTATTATAACAACACAAACACTGCAGTTTGCTCTTAAAGGTGGATCTGAGTTCCACACATACATTCAGAACACAGAAAACAAAAGTTTCACACTGAGAGGTGCACAGAAAATGCTATAGGAAGGCAAGGGCTCTGCTTGCCAAGAAAGCACGTCCCCTGATGGAGGCTTTGACTATTGCCCTGCCCTGGAAGTCCACAAGATACCAGGTAGAGTTTCATTCATTCTGGCAATGTCAAGGTATATGAACATACCTTTTGCAATGTGTATAAACATTAATGTCTTCAGATTTTTTCTGGATTTAGTCACATTTATTTGGAAACCATTAAATGTTTAAGCAGAATGCTTATGCTGTGTCTTCTCAAAGCTTCTCAGAAGTCTTCAGTAAAACTGGTTTGAAGGGGTTCTCTCCTAGGGGAGAGCTGGATCTCCACGGGGATTGGAACATCAACCCCAGGCAGAGTGCCTTCCAGGAGAAGAGCCATCCAACTCCCTGAGAGAGAAGGACACACCCGGAGGGAAGTTGGAGGTGTGAGCTCCAGGGCAGGATGTGGCTGTAGCCAGCTATCAGGTTTGAAAGGCCTTAGGAGAGGAGGTTTTACAAATGGAATCCTCTGTTCAAGGGCCTTGGGTCCACCTGGCTTGATTACTTACCAGTGATGCACCTTTCAGCAGATTGCTCAACCCCTTCAACTATTAGTGTCCTCATCTATAAAACTGGAACAATAAAAATAACAACAATAACTGTAAATTAAGTAGGTTGTTGGGGGAATTAAATAAAATGATGCATTTAGATCAGTTAATAGGATGCCTGGCCCAAGGCAAGTAAGCTTGAAAATAGCTATAATGATCGTTGACAAGATGATCATCAAAACATTCAGAGTCTTGGTGCCCCCAGCTGTGGGTTGGGAATGCCAGTTAGAAACACTGTGGGAAGCTTTTGGTACATGGCAGTTAACATTGTCATCACTGTTGGTAGCCACCACCCTCTTTTCTACAACAGACTTACTGGGTATCCCCATGGTGTCCCGCGTCATATGGGGTTAGAAACTCTAGGCACTGGAGGGCCATGGAGAGGTGGTTTCCTGTGCACTGTCAGAGATCTTGCCACAGTTCCTGCCTCCACAGTAGTAAATCCCATTTCTAAAAGTCAGGCCTCCATTAAAGTCCTTGAGGACAGGTGGCTTAGGTTCTGTTAAGGAATTCCAAAAGATGCTTGGGCCAGTGGCCCCATTCTTGAGATAAGAATATGAACCCGGCTCTGGCTACTTCAACGATGGCAATGCTTATTAAGTTGTAGGTATGATGTTTGGGGAGGGGAAAATGCCTTATTTACTTCATTGTTGGTGAGATGGCCAAAGGAAGAGATGAGCACCAGAGACCTGAGCCCTGGCAGAAAATTTCAAAGAGACATTTGAGGAAAGGGAAAGGGTGACCCTGGGACAGGCCTTCTCAGTGTGTGAGAAAGGGCTTTGAGGGCTGACTGGCAGCAGAGTGGCTCCTGGGGGCAAAGCTTTGGGCCAGGACCAGCAGCTGGAGCCCTTGCTTGGGCTGCAGAGCTGGATGCAGGGCCGGAGCTAAGGTGTGGTATCCATCAAGGGCCCCAGCCAGCGCTGCAGCAGGGCTTGTCACCAACAGCTCATGGCCATTGACCAACGCACCCCTGGGTGCTTCACTTCACCGAGTGCTTGTTTGCTGGTTTGGCAGGAGCCGGGTGTGGGGGTGGGTTCCACCTTTTACGACATGACTTGCTCGGAAGGCCACGACTTGTGGCCACTCAGCAAACTTGGCCAGGAAGCCCTAAGCGGCCGTTGCTCGAACCCTCGAAGGGATTGTTTACATCCATGGTGGGAAGTCAGGTGGGGATTTTAAGTTGAACCCGGTATTTCAGATGCTTTTTAGAACCTACAGTCAATAGTTTGATGGCACCGGTGTTCCATGTTGTTAGCTAAGAGGACATAGAAACTGTGTTCCCACGTGGCAGCCTGTCAGTCCCTGTGTTGGGAGGCCAAGCATGGGGCTCAAGGAAGGCAGGACTCAGATGTGTGACAAACACATGTCCTCACGTGGGCAAGGTATTTCCCCTTGTGGGGTAACTGGGGAGCAAACCTCCCCATGGGAGCCAAAGAAATGGAAGTCACATCCAGCTTATGGACTCAGGAGCCTGAAGTCTCCTCACTGAGGCTCAGTGGGACGTGCTGTAGTCAGTGGCACTGACTAGAAGTGGGCTGTCGGAAGGAAACTTAGAATAAGGCTCCACACGCAGCACACGGTCAACATCAGCTATTGCTGTTGATTGAAGGGGCACTTGTATTTGAATTGAAGCACACTCTTTTGTCTCACCCCTCAAAGCTGAAGCTCTGGCAACATTTTTCATCTCCCTGTGCCACCCTGGATGCAGAGGGAGTTTGCGCTCCCCAGAGGTGTTGCTCTGGGTCTGGCCGCTGCAGCTGAACTCAGCCTCCATTGAGAGGTGTTTGGTCTTTTCCTCAAAGTCCTGGTGTCAGACTGGCTCCTTTGGAGCTTCCTACTGGTGGCTGATGCTGAAGTCCAAATTCACTGACATTTTGTTCTCCACTCACTCTTGAGTTTCCAATACGGTGTGGCCTCCACATCCCAACTCCCAGCCTCAGACAGTCCAATGGTGCCTTCACTACCTCCCACCCCATGCTGGGAGCATTTGGGACCCCTGAGCCACCTTTGCTCTGATGTAAGAGGTTGGGGCACTAGGTCACTTACTAAAGACGCAGGGAGTGTCTCAGATTTTCTCTGTCTCCCTCCCCTGCTCTAAGAGGATATCCCATTCCTGTGTGGTGGGAACCTCCCCTGCATCATAACCTCTTACTTCCTTGCCCCTAAGCACATCTGTCTCCTGCCCTTTCCCTTCTTCTGGTGATAAACCTCATTCCTTTGCTCAGAATGACAGAAGGGATACAGGATTGGGTAAAGCTGATTGTTTGGCAGGGGAAATGCATCATGGAATATCATAGCAGTACAATCTCCATTCTTAGAATAACTAATCAGAGGATGGAAGCATGGTTTGTTATTATAGAGATGTCAACCCTATACTATTATTAATTCATTGTAATCATTTAATGATGGAAAATCCTTTTATTTGTAAGATAGAAACAATTACATAATCTTTGGAGGAAAATTTAAAAAAACTCATACTTTCTCAGTCTAAATCAAAGGCCCAAAGTATAGAATCTCCTGCTTTTACTAGTTGGTCGGTCTGTGTCAGGACTTGGCATGTCTTAATAAGAGTACAAATTTGAGACTCTAAGTTAAGAATATAGGTCCAAACTTTCCCTCTGTTTAATATCTGAATTGACATTGAAGCCAAAGAAGTCGATGGGTTGATGGGCATTTAGGAGGTTCCCAGATTTAGGATATTATTTTGTGTCAATGATTGAATTCAAGCAGCAAGTTTTCTTTCTTTTCTTTTTTTTTTTTTTTTATTGCTTTTGTTGCAGTTTGGCCGCAACAAAACCCACCACCCTGGGTATATAGGACTGACTCCCTACTCCAGGGGTCCTCAAACTGCAGCCAGCGAGCCACATGAAGCGGTGTGATTGTATTTGTTCCTCTTTTGTTTTTTTACTTCAAAATAAGATATGTGCAGTGTGCATAGAAATTTGTTCACAGTTTTTTTTTTTTTTAAATGATAGTCCGGCCCTCCAACGGTCTGAGGGACAGTGAATTGGCCCCCTGTTTAAAAAGTGTGAGGATACCTGCCTACTCCCTGAGCCACAGGCACCACCCAGCAGCAAGTTTTTTTAATTAATAGTCATTAACCAATTAATGAATAAAATCAAAACAGCACATAAAGAAAGCTGAAAGAAAATTCTAAAATTTTATTACAAAAGATTATCTTGATGGTGCAATTGACCAGAAGGAAAAAAACATGCCTTGTTTGAAACTTTTCTTCTTAGAAAATTGAATCATTTTATTTGTGTTTCTATAATGAAAAGCCATAGCTCCTGAGTGTACCCATCAGTTAAACCACTCCAAATATGAGCCAGTGGGGAGGGATTCTGTTTACAAAAGTTACCAGGAATTCTGCTTTTATTATTATGAAAATGGAAATTCTTGGAAGATGATGACTATGGACTTTGTGCAAAATACAAAAAAACTACCTGAAATCTCTGTTGGAATAAGAAGACAAATAACCTACTTTTAAAAAAACAGGCAAAATATTTAAATAAATACTCTTTAAAAGCAGAGATATGGGGGCCAGTAAGCTTGTGAAAAAATGCCCAGCATCATTGGTCACCAGGGAAATTCAAATCAAATCCACAAAGAACCACAGTGAGATACCCCTCCATACCCACTAGGATGAAGAAAGGAAAAAGGCTTACCTAGGGCTGGCAAAGACTCAGGCCAACTGGACCTGTGAAACCACTTTGGAAAACTGGCAGTTTCTTAAGAAATTAAATATAGAGCAAATATACAACCCAGATTTTCTGTTATTAGGTATTTATCCATGAGACATGCCCACTCAAAGATGTGTGCACAAGTGTTCATAGCAGCATTATTCAGAATATCCTAAAACTGGGAACCTCCCAACTGCCCATCAACTGGTGAATGGGTAAATAAAATGAGAGTAGAATTTCCATCTAATGAGCAATACTAAACAGAAAACGGAATAAATGAATGATAGATGCAAAAGTATGGATGAATCTCAAAATCACTATGCTGAGTGAAAGTGGTCAGACACAAAAGCCACATACTACACGATCTCTACATGATTTAGATAAAACTCCAGGAAATATAAACTGATTTTCAGTGAGCAAAAAACAGTGCTCACTTTGGCAGCACAGACACTAAAATTGGAACAATAGTGACAAAAACCAGGCCGGTGGTTCCTGGGGCCAGAGGTGGAAGGAAGGATGGACTGCAAAGAGATATCAGGAAGTTCTTAGGTGTAATGGAAATGTTCTGTGTCTTGCTTGTGGTGTGTATAGAAACTCACTGGACTCTGTACTTTAGAGATGCAGCATATTTACCTTCAATATGCAGGTAAATTGTATCTCCCTCAATAAAGTCGATTGATAAAAAAGGTTGTAGGCTCCTAACAGCAACAAAAAGCATTAGGAGATCTACTACCTTTTAGGTGAAATTGGAGAACAGTCCTTTGTCTGGAACCAGTGATGGAAGAGAACTTGCAAAGGGTGATCCTCATTCTCTGGGGTGCCTTTGGGATTGGGATTGCAGAATAATTCCCACAACATTCCTATGAGGATTTCTATGAGGTAAACGGGTTTCCAAGCCATGAATAGATTACAACCTTTACTTTGGAAGAAATTTTTCAGCACAAGTTTATTCTAAGAAGTTCATTCCCCTCAACAGAGAATAGCTCTAAAACATGAAATAGCCATGAAACATGCTCTCCGAGGACACCAGCCCTGTCAGCAGACATCCCTGGGTGACTCAGTCTCTCAGTCACCATGACAACTTCTCTGTCCTCAGTAATAGCTCTGCACTTTTAGGCAGAGATGCCCACTGGCCATCAGTGACACATGCATGTCTAGTTTCTCCTGCCCAGAACAGAGAATCATATTTATAAGGGTAGTCTTTCCACACTCTCTAAATTCACTCTTTCACTGTAACATGGGGACTGCTCTGAGTGGCTGAGAAACCACCTCATGGTGCTTGGCTCAGCATCCTGACCTGGCCTGGTTAGCATAGTGCCCAGCAGAGCCAGTCCAGCTTGCTCAGGGTGAAAAGGTGGCCTGGCCACAGCCCAGTGTGACCCGCTCCACTGTTTATGTATGAGTGCTGAAAACAAGTAAAATCAATTTTAAAAGCACTTCTATTGTCCAACTAATCAAAGAAAATAATAGGTTTGGGATCTATACCTTCTGCCTAATGTCCAAGTCCCTATATCACCCATAATGTGACAGCAGCAAGGCATATTTGTCCCTGTTGTTCACGTTTGAGTGTATCTTAAAGAATGAAAATCCAAACTGGCATCCCAAGAAAGCCTTAAAAATTGAAGGAGAAAAGAACTTGCCAGCCCCGAGCCAGCCATCCTGAATAGCCTCTCTTTCTCTTCTTGAGTCTAAGAAACTCCTGGCCGGCTGTCTCCCAAGGAAGCCGTTGGAGCCTGGCTGTACCTGACCACTGCACTGGTGAGCATCCCCTTCCTGGTGCTCCCTGGTGCTCCTGAGAAGTGCCTTTGCACTGGGAAAGACAAGGGCACAGCCAGGACAAGCAGGGAAGGGGATGATGAGGCTCTTGGCTCCCATGGGATTGGCTGTGAGTGTGGACCCCAGTGAGTCCACAGCTGCCCCAGCCTCAGGGTCCCCAGGAGCTCCATGTGGCTGGAGGGACTCCCACCTGCAGCCGAGTGGGCTCTTCATGGAGAACCTGCCCGGAGGCAGGGGACGCAGAGCCGTGCACGCGCGCCCCAGCTGGCTGTGACCACACCAGGAGGAGGACTTTGCTCAGATGTTTGTTCTGGATTGTTTTTCCAATTAAAATATGAAAAAAGGATTCTTGACTGGGAAAGAGGAATAATTCAGATACATCAGTTCTGCAACTTTTCTGAATTCTGCTTTCTCCTCTCCAATTTGAAACTGGAATGTACTGATGTGTGTAAACTCTCTCTCACTCTCCTTGCTTAATCCTTTT
The DNA here is from genome assembly GCA_963574355.1 of Loris lydekkerianus. NCBI lineage: Eukaryota > Metazoa > Chordata > Mammalia > Primates > Lorisidae > Loris > Loris lydekkerianus. Next base: position 27,488 of record CAUYPK010158462.1, on the reverse strand, counting down.
CTCTCTTTGCCTGTTTCTCTCAATCTCTGCCTCTCATTCTTTGCTTTCTCACTCTGTCTCTGTCTCTCTTGCTCTGTCGCTTTGCCTTTCATCTGTCTCTCTCCGTTTCTGCCTCTCTCACTCTGCCTGTCTCTTCCTCCTCCCCTTTCTCTATCTCTCATTCTCTTCATCTCCCTCTGTCTCTGTTATACTCTCTCGCTCTGTCTCTCTGTGGGGGTTGGGCGTAGAATGCAGCAGAAGTGATGAGATCCCCAAAGCTGGGTCACAAAAAGCAAGGCTTGAGTCTGCCTGGCGCTCGCTGTCTCTCAGAAATGTAGGTCCCATTTAGACGTGGACAGCTCAGATGAGGGGGTGTGGAGGAAAGTAATGAAAGGTCACAGAGGACTTGGAGCAGAACCAGCTTTGAAAGACCAAATTCCAGGCCTGAGAATGTCACATTGTATTAGTGCAAGGTTGGAAACAAGAAATTAGGGCTGGTGTTTGAAAGGGTGACTGGGGGAGATGGGGAAAGGAAAATGCAGAGATGATTTTCATACTTTTAACGTCTTTGCTTGACTTCAACATATTGTTTCTCTAAAGCTGAGCACCCCCCCCAAAAAAAAAAAAATAAATAAAAGAAGCTTAACATTTTATCAGGTCCTTACATTTGTGTAGCCTTGAGTATGTGGACAAAGAGGAGACAGCTTTAATGACAAGGACTGGAATGCTGACAGAAATAATGACTGAGCAGCAATTTAGTTTTCCACATCAGAGTGAGATTTATATTCCATTCACAAGCCCTCAGAGGAATTTCCTCTGTCTCTTATTTGGCCTTGTGAATTTTCTGGCTCATAATATCTCAAAGCAGATGCAAGTGTCTACAGTGAAGTCTGGTTGACAAAGAGAAGCAGCTCTTTGTTGCTTACTGCAGCTAGTTTCTTTTTTTTTTTTTTAACCAAATTCCTGGTTTCATGGCCATGGTGCATTTTGATTAAAACCAGGGGCTGGGAACAGTCTGGGAGTTGAGTGGATGGGCTCTTCATTCAAATAGTGCCCAGTAAGTGACTTGGCTACGGCTGAGGAGTGGGGCACAGGACAGGCCTTACTGGGGATGTTCCCAGAGGAGAGGGTGACTGTCACGTCACAACGGCAACTTGGTGAGCACAACCTCTGACTGACAAAAGCATGCTTGTTTGAGGAGTATCTCATAGCTGAAGAGTGGTACCCGCACCGTAGTAGTGTCCTCTTCAGATGACTCTGCTCAGAGGCCTGGGGGTCCCATGCAGCAGTGGACTTGGCATTGGCTGCAGGGAAGGGTCTCAATTCCCCAAGAGGCCTCGCTGCTCAGGCTGAGCAGCATTGCACAGGTTCCAGCTTCCCCACACAGGGCAACCACTGAGGTCTGTGACTCCAGCTGAGAATGGAGCAATCCATTTAATCCATCATCATGGTTATCAGACATTCGTTTGTAGCTCCTGTTATGCGTCATGCTCTGTGAAGGTAGAGCACATGTTACTACATGGTCCCTGCCTCAAACTGCCCACTGTGTGTTTGGAGAGGGGCCTTGCACTTTTCAGAAAGATAAAACAAACTATGCAACATCTTGGAAGCTCCAGCCCAATTTGCTCTTACTAGATGTGTGTATATACACTACAGATGTGTATATATACACTACTATACTATTTATTTAAATATTTAAATAAATATTTAAATGCATAAATATAAACATAAGTTTATTATACATAAGCAGGTATCATATAGGCATATAGTGTATATAATATCGCACATGCAGAAAGAAAAGTTGGAGATTGCAAAGTCCATGATTTATTGACTCAGCTCTTTAAATGAGTTATTTCAGAATATACACTTTACTAAACTCTGAAATTCTAAATTCAGAAGCACAGTGGACCTCTGCCCAACCTCAAACACTTTCCACATAAGGGCAATTTTGCTGATGTAAAAGGAGGGGCAATCCCGTGGCTTCAGGCTGCCACACTGACCCAACAGGACAGGACAAGAAGAGCAGCTGAGCCCACAAACCAGGGGCTGACACCTCCCATGAAAGCTAGAAACCAGAGCAGGTCCCATGGGGGTGCTCTCCCGGGATGAAACAAATCATCTCATCTATGTTCTTTGTAACAAATGGATCTGGCATTTTATTGATTTATGAATTCAATTGGGCAAAGAAGAAAACAAGACTCGTACCTGTGTTCTTGAGGGTCTTCTGCCAAATAAAGGTGTCTCTGCATGGAAAGAGAGGTAGGGGCAGGTTGTAGCCGGTGATTCCTCAGAGGAATAAAGATGAGTAGCTGCATGATGACTTGGAGATACTGTCTTTGAAGGCCTGTATTTGTCAATATGGACTTCAAAAAACCCTAGAAAGATGACATTCATGCATTTCTGCTACTTAACTGGTGGTTATAGCTATTGATGGCATAAGTATCTAACCAGCTGTATTAGACAGTGGGAGAGGAATTTTTTTCCTTTCTTTTTATTTTGGATTAATATGAGATATAGAGAACCCTCAAAGAGCTAAAAGTAGGCCTTCCATTTCATCCCACAATCCCATTACTAGGTGTCTACCCAGAAGGAAGAATTATTTTCTTTCACATGTCCCACCTTTCAGCTTTAACTGACAAGCTCTTCTCCTGGGATGCTCCAGTCAGAATCTTGTCTACACACCACCTTTTTTTTTTTAATCAATAAAATTCAAACTTACCGAGAATCTTTGCCAATAATACCCGATTAGAACACTTTTATTCTCTGGCCACTGACAGAATTCTGTTAGCAAAAGAATCTTCAAGGTCTGGAGACTGTGTAGGATTCTGGAACTTAAATACTTGCTTCTACTATGTAAGAGCATGGAGTTTGGGTTTTTCTGTGTCTAACTGACTTACATATTACAAACAATACCTTCAGTTTCTACTACTCAGAGTCTATTCCTCCCTCAGGTTAATTTTGTTTAGATCAATAACAATTTCCTTTTTATAAAAAGGTGGCCAACACATAGAGAATATTTTTTAAATATTCTGTAAAATTTTGTAATGACTATTTTGTAATGGTGTTACATTTAGCCACAATTTCCCATTTTCCTGTATGGCGACTTTAGGGGCAACTTTCGGGACACCCTGTATTTTCGTACTAGTAGAGATATGGACCCTTTGCCAGCCTCAGTCTATCTTCTGCTCACAACACAGCCAAAGTGCCATGTCATTGGACATGGACATCAGTGAATTCCTGGAAAACACACTCTAATATATGTTCCTCATTCTCCAGAATAATTAACAAATTAAGATATTTTAAGCCTATGAATCAGAGTTGCTCATAGAGTCTAATGTGGCGATGTTTAAGAGAAGCAAAGGAAAGATAAACACCAATGCGTGATATGCCCATTGAAATAACTGACATTATAGTTACACTTCCTTGCTATACATGTAACAAGCACACAGTAAATATAGAGGAAAGAGCTGGCAAGCACATGGGCTAGTGCAAAATGGCCATAGATTGGCCTTAAGCCTGTCCTCTCTGTGTGGGCCCTATGCGAAGGCCAGTGTAAGCCAAATACCCCAGATCCTTTCTTTTCATTTACATTAAAGTTTCATTTTCAAAGGGCTGAACACCTGACTGTCATTTATTGAGGCTATGTCAAGACCACATTTATTTAACTCACCAGTGATATAAGAATGGCAAAGATGATTCAAAAGTGAATGTGAGGAAGTATCCACAAGTACATGCACATATTTAATGGGGAGAAAAGACTGCTTTGGGTGTAATTATCTCTATCACACAGAAATCATTTTCATCCCTAGTGGACAAAAATCATTGGCAATTCATCAATCTTATGTTAAATTAACATCCAGCTTTACAAACTCTGGCAGTAAATAATGGCAAGCCCACCAATTACTGTTCCCTAGAACATCAAAGAAACCTTAGTGGGGGTTGTTCAATAAGGTTGAAGTATGACATGTAATTCTTCAGCCATTTTCACTTATTTTTGATGATCTTTCTTAACAATCATAGCATAGAGGATGTATCCTGATTCTTGGAATGTTAAAGGTTAAACTTAGATCAAAATATAGTAACTCATTACTAGTTTGGGAATGGGAACCTAGATTTAGAATTACCCATTAATAAAATGTTTCTCATATTTGATCTTTCCTAAACCCTTTGATTTACTACCCATCAAAAATAATGATTCCCCTGGATGTGCGAACTTTTAATAAAAGCATATTTTACAGAGACATGTCTCTCACTATACCTGTTTCCACAATGTGAACAATTGGAAAGAATTTGCATTTGCTAGGTGGAGGATCATTGTTAGGATCTATGACCTGATCATGGAGGGAAAGGAAATGAAAATAGAACTCCCTTGTTGGAATGGCTTTGTGATTTATGAGAATAATGGGCCAAAATCATGGCAGGAATGTGTCAGAAATCAAAGCAGAAATTTTGATCTTATGTGAAAAGCAAAGCCTTTCTTCACTTACTGTTAGGTTTGTTGGCTGTGCTTTTCACAGATATCCTTTATGAAATCAAGTTATCTTGTTTTCCTAGCTTATTGAGAGATTCTATCCTGAATAGATGCATTTTCTGTATTCATTTCTTCATTTTCTGTATTTATCAAAATAATCATTTTTTTCTTTTTTTTTTTTTTTTAAGTCTTTGGCCGAGGCCAGGTATGAACCCGCCACCTCTGGTATATGGGGCCGGCGCCCTACTCACTGAGCCACAGGCGCCACACCAAAATAATCATTTTTTTTTTTTTTTCCTTTGAGACAGAGTCTTGCTCCATTGTCCTGGGTAGAGTGCTGTGACATCATAGCTCACAGCAACCTCAAAGTCTTAGGCTTAAGGGATCCTCCTGCCTCTGCCTCCCAAGTAGCTGGGACTATAGGCACCTGTCACAACACCCAGCTAGTTTTTTTTCTATTTTTAGTAGAAAAAGGGTCTCTCTCTTGTTCAGGCTGGTCTCAAACTCCTGAGCTCAGGCAATCCACCCACCTCAGCCTCCTAGAGTGCTAGGATTACAGGTGTGAGCACCTTGTCTGGCCTAAGATAATCATATTTAATTGCACATTTTACTCTGAAGTATTTTGTAGATTCACATGAAGATGTTAAGAAACAATACAGGGAGGTGCCATGTACCCTTTACCTGGTTTCCCCCAATGGTATCATCTTGCAAAACTATAGCATGATATTGCAAGCAGGATATGTACAAAATATAAAACATTTCCATCAGTTAAACCCCTTCCCCATGGTCATGTATTTATTTATTCATTTATTTGCAAACCACACTGCCTACCCATCTATTTTTAGGTTTTCTATTCTGTTCCATTGATCTTTGTATCTATTCCTCTGCCAATACCACACAATCTTGGTTACTGTAGCTATGCAATAAGTCTTAAAATTGGGTAGACCAATTCTTCCCACTTTATTTTTTTCAAAATTCTCTTAGCTTTTCTAATTCTTCTCCATATCAATTTTAGATTATTTTCTAATTCTTCTCCATATCAATTTTAGATTATCTTATCTATAAAAAAGCTGGCTAGCATTTTAATGAGAACTGTATTAAACTGGAATATAAGTTGGGGGAGAACTGACATCTTTACTGACATGTCTCTATATTCATTTATATCTTCTTTGATTTTCTTCATCAATATTCTGGAGTTTCCAGAGTATGAGTCTTGTACAAATTAGTCATATTTGCACCTAAGTACTTCATTTTCTTCTTGAGCAATTTTAAGTGGTATTGTATTTCTAATTTTGATGTCCATTTAGCGTCCATATGTTCACCACTAATATATAGAAATACATTATCATTAATTTTTGAGTGATGATTTTTATTAGAAGGCCTTATTGAACTCAGTTGTAGCTTTTGTGATTTTTGTTATTGTTATTGGTTTAGTTTAGATTCTTGAGATTTTCTACATAGACAACCATATCATTTAATAAGGGGGATAGTTTCATTTCTTCCATTCTGTTCTATATGCTTTTATTTTCTTCCTTTCCTTCCTTCATTGCACTGTTTAGAAATTTTAGTACTATATTGTATAATGCTGATGGGGGTAAACATCTTGCCTTGTTTCCAAAGACTGGTACCATTCAGTCTTTCATCACCAAGTGTACTGTTAGCTGTAGTGTTTTTGTATTTATTCTCCATCAAGATGAGAAGGGTCTCCTTTATTTTTATCTTACAATATTTATCATTAATAGATGTTGAATTTGGTGAAAGTCACTTTCTTTATCGATTTACATGATCATGTAAGTTTTATTGTTTAGTCTATTGTGGTTTGCATTGATTGATTTTAGAATATTGATTTAGACTTGCATCTCTGAAACAAATTCCACTTGGTGATAGGATATAATTCTTTTTATATTTTCTGAATTCTATTTGACAATGTTTTATTAAAATTTTTTGCATGTAAGCCAATGGCTACTCAGGAGGCTGAGGTGGAAGGATCATTTGAGCCTAAGAGTTCAAGGCCAGCCTATGCAATATAGGTGACTCTGCCCTTCCCCCCAATTTTTTTTGCATCTGTATTCATAGGGGATATGGTATAGTTTTAATTTTTGTACTATCCTTGTCTGGTTTTAGTATTAGGATAAGACCAGCTTCAAAAAATGAATTGGGAAATGTTCCCTCCTATTTTATTTTCTGGAAGAGATTGTGTAGAATAGGTATTAAATCTTTAAATACGTGGTAGAATTGTCCAGTTAAACCAACTGGAATAGGGAATTTCATTTTTTTGAGTTATTAAATTATAAATTGCTTTTATTTAATAGTTATAAGGCTATTCAAATAGTCATTTTCATATTGGGACTTGTGGTAGATTTGACTTTACTAGGAATTGGGTCATTTCATAAAAGTTGTCCAATGTGTGTGTGCAGACTCATAGCACTTCTTCATTATCCTTCTGACATCTGTAGTGTATACACAGTTTCATTCCTAATACTGGTTGCTTTACACTGTTTTTTTGTGGGGGTGATCAGTTTTATTTGAAGTCCTTAAAATGTACTGTTCTTTTCAAAGGAACAGCTTAGTTTCATTGGCAGTCGCCATTGCTTCACTGTTTCAATTTCTGCTCTTACCTTTGTTATTTTTTTTAGTTTTTATTTTTTTTCTAAATTTCAGATGAATATGAGGGTATTTGATCAGGTTATAGTGTTTACACTCATAAGGTAACGTCTGAGTTGTAGTCTTTCATCCAGGAAGTGTGCCATATACTTGTGTGTTGTACCCATTGGGTGGGAACTTACTAACCCCCCCTCCCGTCTTCTCCCCTTCGTGAATTTAATTGTATTTCCCTCTCATGGGCCTGTAGTTGTTAATCCACTAGTTTCAACTGAGTTTTGAGTACATGTAATGCTTGTTTTTCCATTTCTGTGATACTCAGGAGAGTGCTTTCCAAACCCTTCCAGGTTGTTATAAAAGATACATAACCTCCATCTTTTTTATGGATATGAATAGTACTCCACCATTTACTAGTCTATCCATTGGTTAAAGGACACCTGGGTTGTTTTTACATCTTTGCAATTGTGAATTGAGGTGCTATAAACATTTGAGGGCAAATGTCCTCATTATAAAATGACTTTTTTTCTTTTGAGTAGAATATCTGGTAGTGGGATTGCAAGATCAAATGGAAGGTCTACTTTTTAGTTCTTTGAGGAGTCTCCGTTCTTCTTTCCAAAAAGCTGTAGTAGTTTGCAGTCCCACCAACAGTGCATGAATGCTCTCTTCTCTCTGTACTAATGCCAGTGTCTGTTGTTTGGGGACATTGAGATGTGAGCCATTCTCCCTGGGGTTAGGTGATATCTCAAGGTGGTTTTTGATTTGCATTTCTCTAATGATTACAGATAATGAGCATTTTTTCCATGTATTTGTTGGCCATTTGTCCTTGTAAGAAAAGATTCTGTTCATGTCTCTTGCCCAGTTTTCAGTGAAATTGTTTGCTCTTTTCTTGTTGATTTGCTTTAGTTCTTTGTAGATTCTAGTTATTAGCCCTTTGTCAGATTTGTAGCATGCAAATATCTTCTCCCATGCTGAAGGTTGTTTCTTTGCTTTGTTAATTGTGTCCATAGTTATACAGAAACTTTTAAACTTGATCATGCTCCATTTATTTATTTTTGTTGTTGCTGCAATTAACACTGGAGGTCTTCTTCATAAATTCTTTCCCTAGGCCAATAAAATTAAGGGTTTTTCCCAGAATTTCTTCTAGGGTTTTTATCATTTCATGTCTTAGATTTAAATGTTTTATCCCTCATATGTTGATTTTTGTGAGTGGTGAGAGGTACAGGCCAAGTTTCAGTCTTTTACATGTGGCTAACCAGTTCTTCCAGCACCATTTATTAAATAAAGATTCTTTTCCCCATTGTATGCATTTGTTTATTTTCTCAAAGATCAGATGGTAATATGAGGCTGGTTTCATTTGGGTTCTCTGTTCTGTTCCATAGGCTATATCTCTATTTTTATGCCAATACCATACTGTTTTGATCACTAGACTTGTAGTATAATCTCAAGTCTGATAACATGATTTGTTCTTATTTCATAGAATTTCATTGACTATTCAGGGGGTTTTCTGGTTCCATATGAAACAAAGAACTATTTTTTCAAGACCTTCAAAGTACAAACATATGATCCATCAACAGATGCAGAAAAAGCATTTGACAAAATTTGGTGTCTTTTTTGATAAGAACACTTAAGAAAATAGGCATAGAAGGAACATTTCTTAAACTGATGGAAGCCATCTACAACAAACACACAGCCATTATCATTCTGCATTGAGAAAAACTGAAACCATTTTGCTTAGAACTGGAACCAGACAAGGATATCTATTATTGCCACTACTATTCAACATAGTGCTGAAAGTCCTAGCCAATGCAGTCTGATGAAAGAAAGGATCAAGGGTATCCAAATGGAGACAGAGGAGGTCAAATTATTGCTCTTTGCTGATGATACAATCTTATGCTTAGAAAACACTAACAATTCAACCACAAGACTCCTGGAAATGACCATGAAATATAGTAATGTCTCAGTTTGTAAAATCAATGTTCACAAATCAGTAACCTTCATACAGTACCAACAACGGGCAAGCAGAGAATCAAATTAAAGATACGATATCTTTTGCTATACCATCAAAGAGTATGAAATACCTTAGAGTATACTTAAAGGATACAAAGGATCCCTACAGAGAGAACTATGAAACACTAAGAAAAGAAATAGCAAAGGATGTTAACAGATGGAACAACATATCATGCTCATGGCCAGGAAGAATTAACATTGTTAAAATGTCTAACCTACCTAAAGCAATCCACAGATTTAATGCATCACCATTAAAATTTTCTTTATTATTTTTTTTTCTTTGCACTTGTTTTGAGCTTGGCCCTTCTTTTTTTATGTTCTTAAGGTAGGAGACTTTCTTCTCTTTTCTGATTTATGAGTTTAGTGCTACATAGTTTTTTTTCACTATGCACTACCTTAACTACATTACACCAATTTTTTTTTTAAATTAAATAATAGCTGTATACATTAATGAAATTATGGGGTACATTGTGCTGGTTTTATGTACAATTTGAAATACTTTCATGAAACTGGTTAACAAAATTTCTCTTCAGACTTCCTCTTTGACAATGGATTAAATGCTGTTAGGTTCCAAGTGTTTGAAGATTTTTGTGTTATCTGTTATTGATTTTTAGTTTGATTCCATTGTGAATCAAAAACACACTCTGTGTGATTTCAATGGTTTCAAATTAATCAAGGTTTGTTTTATAGTCCAGGATATAATCTGTCTTAGCATACATATGTTTCACAGATGCTTAAATAAAATGTATATTCTCTGTTGATGGATGGAGTGTTCTACAGTGCCAATTAGATCTTGGTGGTTGATGGTGTCATTGAGTTTCTCTAATTTTTGCTTTTAGTTTTTTATTTTTATTTTGTTTTTTATTGTTGAATTGTATTAATTGTTAAGACAGGGGTGTTAAAGAGTGCAAGTATAAGTGAATTTCTCTGCTTCTCTTTTCAGTTCTTTTTTTAGTTTTCTAATTAGTGTTTTTTCTTGGCATATTTTGCTGCTGTCTTGTTTAGGATTTCCATGCTGCTTAGTGATTGACCACTTTATCATTGTGTAATAGCCTTCTCTGTGTCTGGCAAATGTCTTTATTCTGAAGTCTAATAATATTCTATTAATATTACCTGATATTAATATAGCCACTTTGTTTTCTTTTGATTAGCATTTGCATTTGCTACTCCTGATTTCTTTTTCTAGTGTTCACATGATGTACATTACATCATCCTTTCACTTTCAACCTGCCTGTATCGTTCTGTTTTTAGTGAGTTTCATGTAGACAGCAATGAGTCAAGTTTTTTAATCTACTCTACCAATTTCTGTTTTTTAATTGTCATTATAAAGACCATTTACACTTAATATAATTACTCATACGTTAGAGGTTAAGTCAGCCTTTTTTTGTTCTTTTCTATTCTGTTTTTCTTTTCATTGTTACTTTTTTATACATTGTGATATTTTATTTTTGGTGACATTTTTAATATTCCAATTTTATATACCTATAGTATTTTAGAGTGGGTTTCTTTGTATAGCTTTTTTAGGGTTCTCTTTAGGCATAACGTTAGATATAAGTTATCAGTCTACTGGTATCATAATTTTACCAATTATAACAAAATGTAGAAACCATATATCTGCCTTTATGTGCCTTAATCTCCCTCACTTATAATATAATTATCTTAAAACGTTTTCATAAACATTTAGAACCACATTAGGTAGCATTATAATTTTGCTTCAACCACCAAATGATTTAGAAAATTGAAGGAGGAGGAAAGTTTATTTTATTTACACTATATTTTTATTTAATTATTTAATTTATTTATTTATAGTATGTTTTCTTCTATTTTTGATGTTTAAAGATTCCTTTTCTTTTTATTTTCATTTATGTTCAAAGAACTTTGTTTAGCTATTCTTTTAGGACTGGTCTGTTGGGGACAAAAGCTCTTAGTTTTCCTTCATTCAACACTAACTTGATTTCCCCTTTGTCCTGAAAGATATGAGATTTTGCATTGACAGTTTTTTTTTTCCTTTCAGCACTTAAGAAAGGTGCCACTTTCTTCCGCTCTTCTTGGTTTCTTATGTAAAACATATTGTCATACAAAGTGTTTTTCCCCTATAGTTAAAACGTCCTTTTTCTCTTGCTGCTTTCAATATTTTTTCTTTATCTTTAGTTCTAGAAGTTATATTTTAATGTGTCTTGATGTGAATTTCTTGGTTGTTCTTGTTGATGACCTTATTGGTCATTTGCCAAATTTGGTATATTTTCAGCCACTATTTATTTGAATTCATTTTTGTCCCTTCCATCTTTCTCTTCTCCTTGTAGGATTTCTGTTCTTAGCCACTTACTATTGTCAGCAGGGTTAGAAATACAAGTTTCTTACACAGTCTTCACTGATAGAACGGGGGCAGAAGGCTCCTTATCGCTGGATGAGACTGAGAGTCTCAACTCTGGTACCAACCTGAGTGAAGAAATGGAGGTAGTGGTTGGAGAACCTTGTTACTTCATGAGGTCAGGAGTTTAGGATACCTAATTGGCCTTTACTGGTATGGGTAGGGATGGGACCACAGTATCTTCTATGTTGTTTGACTGGAGCAGATCAATTATTGTCTAAAAGGTAATGTCTTATGAGGCTGCTCATTTCCTAGTCTTTCAGATGGGAAGAGTAGGCTTTTGTTTGAATCTGTTCGCATGTCAGTGTTGCCTACCTCTCCAACACCTATTCAAGATATAAGAGGCAAAATAACAATAGCAATAAGAAACAAACAAAAAAACCTCAAGGAGTTCACCACTATGTTATGTTATTCCTTAGGTTAAGGTCCCTAGCTGGTCTTTCTTTATTGTCTACTTTGAAAGTCTTCTTCTTTTTTTTTTTTTTTAATTAGTGTTTGAGTATGCATATGTTGAGAAATAGACACATCTACTTTTATCTTCCTGAAAATGGAAATAGGCGAATACTTACGGTTTTTGAATATTAAATCAACTGTGCATTCCTGAGATATACCCAAATTAGCCATGGCATATTGTATTTTCATATAAATAACACAATATTTATATCAGGGATAATTATGCTCTATCATTGAGGCAAGACTTTTCTGTGTAATCTGCTCAAAGTTCCGTGAATCCTTGTCTTTAGTCTGGGTGGCCAAGAAGCATCCTCCCTAGACCGATGTGAATACCTAAAACCGGTACCTTTAATTCATTCACTGGCCTTGGGTAATTTCCTCACATGCATGTGCTAATTAGTACTTAGATAAATGGATGCCATCAACAGGTGAATGGATTAAACAAATTGTGGTAAACGCATAAAATGAAATATAATGCAACAGTAAAGAATGAGTGAACTACTGTTAGATGCCAAAATGTAGATAAATTTCAAAATAATTTTGCTAATAGAAATAATTCAGACCCAAACCAATGTATATTCTTCTACTTACATAAAATTCCAGAAAATGCTATTTATTTTATAGAGGCTAAAAACAAACCCCAAGAAATGGTTGTCTGTAGATGTTGGTTAATGAACCATTGCAAGAGGGAGTGATTACAAAGGGCAATGAGAAAGCTTTAGGGATTATGTTTATGATGGTTTCCTTGGTTATGATGAGGGTTTCACAAGTACATGTAAATGTCAACAGAGCACTAAATGTACGTTTGATGTATGCACAGTTGTTTTATGTCAGTTATACCTCTTTAAAGCTCTTTAAAGAAAAATAACCCAAAGGTTATGGCTGTATTTTCAAGTACATCATTAACATCTTCTTTTCATCCAACTTAGAATTCTTATTCCAACAGTCTTTCTTTCACAAGATTGTCTACAGAAGACCTTTACGTTCTCTTTTGACTCATACGGGCCATCCTGTTGGTTCCCTCATTAATAAATTAGGCATAATTTATCAATGAAAAATAATATTATAATGAAAATTAACAATAAACTTTTAAAAACGTTAGGCATATGGTGACTGTATATTTGAAGGAGAATTTGCCTGAGACCTAGTGCAACTTCCCGAGCCTGACTAGAAGTAGATCCATCTAGCTACTTCCGCGTAGCAACGACTCAGCAACGCCCGGCCTGAAACTGCCTCTACCTAGATACAGCCAATGTGGTACCATGCCACTGGCCTGACCCTGTCACAGACCTCTTCCCCCACCTTCTTTCCCCTACTCTTCTCCACAATAAAAAATAAATAAATAAATAAATGAATATTAAAAAAAAAAGAAAGAAAATTTTGCAGATTATTCTGTAACAACACTCATACCTATAAAAATATAAAGGTACATTTATTTAAAATATCAGTACAAATTCTTTATGAGAAAATATTTGTAAGCATTGTTTTAAATATTCTTCTCTTAACTTCCTTTCTCTACCATTGATTCTGTGGAAGTAATTATTTAATACTCAATTCTTGACAACTTGAGGATTCTTAGAAATACAACAAGGAACTTAAATAAAGCAAATAAAATTTCATGACTTAAGGCATGATGTGAAAATGAAGATAAGATGCAAAATTATCTGTATATTTTAAGTCAAAGGTCACAATCTATCTGGGAATTTGAGGAATGGTGTAAAAACCAGGATAGCTAGATAAAATAGAAAGCACATGATCTACAAAGCAAGTGAATTGAAGGCTATTTGAACCCATGTGTAATGGTCCTGGGAGTGATTACCTCTACATTGTGTGCTCAGAGAAATAAGTGAAGATCAGAAACTGATGGATAGAGTTGATGGAGGGACAAAAGAGACTAAGGAAAACATTAGACAGAGAGAAATTAAAAGAAAGTCTAGATAAATGAAATCATGTTGGAACAAACATTCTGGGGCAAGCAGTCATCAGCTAGGCTTCTGTGGACCACCTCTGAGAAAACACAAGCAATTACTAAGCAGCAGGCAAGGGTCCCCATGAACTGCAGGAGACTAAAGTCAGCTCCAGGGGCAGATGATTCAGCAGATGTGCTGACAGTGTTCTAAAGAGGCAATTTGCGCTGAAGTTTCCTTCTGACCCTATGTGTGCTTCAGTATCTGGCAACTCTGCTCATGAAAAAAAATTATGGGTGCTATTGGAATTTTCCTCCTTCAGAGTTGACTTAGGAGCCAAAAATGCTCAACATCAGACCTCTACATAAATCTTATCCTCACCTTTGTCATTGTTATTCTGAGAAAGAGAGAGAGAGAGCACAATGTAAATAAATATAATAATAAAAAATACATTTCAGAGTGAGAATTGCTCCATGCATCAGGCAAAACTTCAAATGATTGCAATCTAAAAATGTTAAAGAAATTAAAGGGAAAAATGGACAGTTGGTGAGGAAAAGCTCAAGAAGAAGATTAGAGAAATTTTTAAAAGACAATTTAAAAAACTTTAAATGTAAGATTAAGAAAAGGAATTTTAAGATAACAATAGAACTGTTGCATATATAAATCCACAGTAGAAGCAGTAGACATAAAAATAGAGACTCCTGGAAACAGATTTAATGCAAGGAGAGCAGCTCTAAAAAGATCATGCAAGCAAAATGGAAAAACAGAAAAAAAAAATTTTAGACAGAATAAAATATGTAGAAAAGCAGGTTAAGAAAATTCAACATATGCATAATTGAAATTTCTACATAACAAGATTAAAATGGAAGAGAAAAAAATGGAAGAGAAAAATATGTGAAGTCTTGATGGTGTTCAGAACTTGAAGGATAAAAATATGAGAGAAAGTTGCTTGAAGAGAGAAAAATTGATTGCACTCAGATTTCCCCCAAATAATTATTTTCAATGCAGAACACAGTAGAGAAATACATAGAAAATTCTGAGAAGGAAAAATTTGACCCTAACATGTTGTGTATAGTCAAATTGTTCTTCATATAAAAGGCAAGAGAAAGATATCCTTAAGTGTGTATTCTTAACGCATATAGCATTTATTCATCCTTAAAAAAAAAAACCCATGAAACATGATGACAAATCCAATCAACTACATAATTCAATGCTGAATTCCAAAAGTAAAATCTGTATTGTTTAATACTTAATTATTAAGACTAAATATGTAATCTTTCATGGCATAAGAACAGTTGACAGTAAAATTCATGAATGAATAAAGGTGGCATATATCTCTAAATAATCACTAGAAGAAATAAAAAGAGTGTCTTAGTAAATTTGGTTTGCCATAACAAAATACCACATGTTGCATAGCTTCAACAAGGAGAATTTATTTCTCACGGCTCCAAAGGCTGGGCTTCCAAGATTAAGGTGCAATTGATTTGGTTCCCTGGTGAGAACTCTCTTCCTGGCTTACAGACCCCCATCTTCTTGCTGCATTCTTGTGTGGTGGGGAAAGAGAGATTAAGGGAGAAAGAAAGAGAGAAAGCATGTACACTCTTCCTAGAAGGATGCTAATTCCATCGTGGGGGCCTTATATTCCAAAGGCCCACCTCCAAATCCCATCACCTTAGGAGTTAGGACTTCAACATATGAATTTTAAGGAGACACAAATATTCACTCCAAAACGAAAAGATAAAACATTCAAGTTACCAGGAGAAAAGTAAGCACACACCCACACAGACACACACACCACTCACCTAAAAAAAGCACAAAGCAGAGAAAATATTAAATTGCAAAATATTGCAAATATATCAAGCACAAGTTATAACTATAAATTTTTTTTAAAACTCTGTTAACCAGGCACGGTGGCTCAGGCCTATTAATCCTAACACTTTGGGAGGCTGTGGTGGGTGGATTGCTTAAGCTCAGGAGTTCAAGAGCAGCCTGAGTAAGAGGAAGACCTTGTTTATAGTAAAAATAGAAAAACTAGCCCAGTGTTGTGGCAGGCACCTCCCTACTTGGGAGGCTGAGGCAAGAGGATCGCATAAGCCCAAGAATTTGAGTTTGTTGTGAACTGTGATGCCACCACAATCTACCCAGGGCAACAGAGTGAGACTCTCTCTCACAAACAAAAAACAAAACAACAATAAAAAAAAAAAAAAAAAACCTCTGTTAAAAGAGGAAACTCCTTTGTTGGATCCAAAAGTTAATTACATGCAGGAAGTAAAAGATACATTAAAAAGTTATAAAGTTTAAAGTTAAAGGTTAAAGATAAATTAAGCAAATGCTTGGAAAAGTAAGTGGGAATCATGGTGTCAACAGCAAGCAATTTAAATTTTAGGTAAAAGACATTAAAAACCGTAAGTGAACTCATTATTTAATGACATGTATTCCACAATGAAGATACAAGTTTTGGGATTCTTTATGGATTAGACAATGTATTGACAAAATACACAAGAAAAATATACTGTAAATACAAAAATAGACAAAAGTAAAATAGGAAATGTTGATCCTTCTCTTTCAATCCATCACAAAATCAGAACACTTGACAAAATAAGGAATACAGAAATTTAAACAATATTCTTAATAATTTTTATTACATGTGACATAAGGTTATCTATCATATATACATAAATTTCTGTATCTTGCAAACAGACATCTGTAGTATGTATTTAAGCATTTATTCGACATATATAAAGATTTGCTGCAAAAAGGCCACAAATAATTTTTATGTAATTACAAAAATAAAACTGGTACGGATGACATTCCATATCTAAAATAAAAATTAAAAAGATATTAATAGTCTTTAGAATAAAGACAAAAAGATATTAATAATCTTTAGAAAGAGAATGCCAGTATTATTCCTTGTGGGAAAGAATAGTCTTTTAAATAAATGGTGCTGGATAACTGGATATTCACATGCAAAAGAATAAAGTTGGACCACTAACTCACATTATAAACTAAAATGAACCTGAGATGGACCATCAACCCAAATATCTGAGCTAAATCTATAAAACACATAGAAGAAAATATAGAGACAAATCTTTTTGACTTCTTGATTTGAAAAGAAGTTCTTAGATATGACTATGAAAGCACATGGAACAAAAAAATAGACAAATTGAAATTCACAAAAACTAAAAATTTTGAACATCAAAACACTAACAAGGAAGTGAGAAGACAACCTAACGGAAGGAGAAAGATTTCATATCATACATCTGATAAGGAAATAATATCTAAGAATTTATAGAAAACTAAATCTTAGCCACAAAAAAAGTAAGCAATTCATTTTAAAATTGGGCAAAGGACTTAAATAGACATTTCTCCAAAGAATATATGCAAATGAACATTAGTCACATGAAAAGATGCTCAATAGCATTAGTAATCAGGAAAATAAAAATCAAAACCACCATTAAATACCACTTACCCACAAGGCTATCTATAATCAATAAGATGGAAAACACCAAGTGTTGGCAAGGATGTCTAGAAATTGCAATGCTCAAAGATTGCTGTTGGGAATGTAAAAGTCACTGTGGAAAAAATTTTATGGTAAGTCAAGTATATAAAATTACCACATGGCCCAGAAATTTCACTTC
This sequence comes from Loris lydekkerianus, assembly GCA_963574355.1. NCBI lineage: Eukaryota > Metazoa > Chordata > Mammalia > Primates > Lorisidae > Loris > Loris lydekkerianus. The sequence goes on along the minus strand of CAUYPK010158462.1, from coordinate 10,061 downwards.
TAAGGTGTAACCTAAGAAAATTTAAAACAGGTACGTTCGAACAAATGCTTATACATGAATGTTTATAGCAATACTATTTATAAGAGGTAAAAGGTGGAAAAATGCAAATTTCTGTCAATGGATGAATGGATTAACAATGGATATAAGTAGAATTCAATGTATAAATGGTGAAATGAATGGATATAAACATCCAGTGGAATATTATTTAATCATAAAAAGGAGTGACACTGCTATGATGTGGATGAAACTTGAAAACATATGCCAGTGAAAGAAGCCAGCCAACAAAACTTCACACATTCTGTGATTCCAATTGTACGAAATATTCGGAATGGGTAAACACAAAGATACAGAAAGCAGATTGGTGGTTTCCGAGGGCCAAAGGGAGGGAGTAAAGGGGAGTAAGTACCTAATGGGCATAAGGTTTTATCTGTGAGTGACAAAAATATCCTGCACTAGATAGATGGTGGTTGCACAACATTGTGAATGTACAACCTGCCACAAAACTGTCTACTTTAAAATGCTTAATGTTGGTCACTGTCCTTGGTTCAAAGGAGTAGAGCACCAGTGCCATATGCCAGAGGTGGCAGGTTCAAACCCAGCCCTGGCCAAAAACTGCAAAAAAAAAAAAAAATAAATAAATAAATAAAAATAAAAATAAATAAATAAAATAAAATGCTTAATGTTTTATAAGAATTTCACCTCAATTAAAAATAAGACAAGAGTACCAAATAATTATGGAAAACCTAATAAGCTAAATATTTAAAAATAACTTAAGTTTGGCTAAAAAAGAATGGTATACTATTTTAGAAAAACAAATTATCAAGAAAATGATAATAATCGAAACTTATCTACCAATTGTCATTTATGAAACACAGGTGTTCCTAATTTTATTGGGATTTTCTTTATTGCACATCACAGATATTGCATTTTTTAAAACAAATTAAGGGTTTATGGCCAACCTAAATCAGGCAAGTTTATTGGCAACATTCTTTCCAACGGCATACGCTCACTGTCACTGTGTCACATTTTGGCAATTCGTGCAATATTTTAAACTTTCTCATCATTATTGTACCTGTTATGATGATCTATAATTATTGGTCTTTGGTGTTACACTCATAATTATGTTGGCGTGCCAAGAACTACACCCATAGAAAATCTTAATAAGTGTGTGCTTCCTGACTGCTCCACCTACCACCTGTTCCCTCTTCTCTCTCTCCTCAGGTCTAGCTACTCCCTGACACACAACAACGTGGAAATTAGACCAATTAATTCAGACCCTGGAGATGGTACTGAATTGCTGACACAACTTGAACGGATGAGGAGTTGCTTCTTATGGAGCAAAGAAAGAAGTTTCGTAAGATGAAATCTACTCCTGGTAAAGATGCTGTGAACATTGTTTTGAGAACAAAGGATTTAGAATAATCCACAAACTTAGTTGATAAAGCAGCAGCAGAGTGTGGGAGGACTGACTCCAATTTTGATAAAATGTTCTACGTTAGGTAAAATGCTACCCAACAACTTCGCATGCTTTACAGAAATATTTTGCAAAAGAATCAATCAATTCAGCAAACTTCATTAAGGAAAAAAGTCGTCTCCATAGTATAAAAGTGCAAGGTGAAGCAGCAGGTGTTGAAGGAGAAGTTGCCACTAGTTATAAAAAAAAACAAAAACAAAACAAACAAACAAAAAAACACAGCTAAGATAATTGACAAAGGTGACTACACTAAATGACAGATTTTCAAAGTAGGTGAAATAGCCTCATAATGAAAGAAGAAACCACCTAAGACGTCATAGCTTAAGAGAAATCTTAATGCCTATCTTCAAAGGACAGGCTGACTCTCTTATTAGGGGTTAATGCAGCCAGCCGACCACCCTGATCAATCAGCAGCCATCTACACTGTAGCAAGACCCTCCACCAACAAAAAGATCACGACTCATTGAAGGCTCAGATAATCAACAGCATTTTTTAAGCAACAAAGAATTTTTAAATTATGTACGTTTTTTAGATATAATGCTATTTCACACTTTATAGACTACAATACAGTGTAAACATAACTTCTATCTGCACTGAGAAACAAAGCAGAATTATGCAACTTTGCCTGAAGCCAAACCCACATCTCCAAGGAACGCCTGTACTTGATTTATAATTCCAATTAAGATGCAGCAAAAGGGAACAAACTATATAAAACTAGGGTTTTTTTTAAAAAACAGACATCAGACAAGGAAGGGCTGATGCCTGAGGGGCGGCCCTAATTGTTAGGGCTGAAATGCTACCTAGTGTTCTTAAGCTCCAACGGCTGTGGATTGTGTTGTGGAGTACATGTGTGATAGACAGGCTTTTCTCAGGTATGAGCTATAGAGCTGTTGGCTGTGAATTCAATGTTAATGTGTCCATACCATACATAAGGTAAAATGTCTTTAAACAGAAACACACATTAAACGAGGGTATGTATTGATTAGGTGGTGAAACTATTGTGGTCAAATGCTCTTGGGAGCCTAGCCCTGTATTTCCCCTAAGAACAATATTTTATGTTCACTACAATATCATAAAACAAATACCCAAAGATTTACTGAAAATCCAATTAATATCCTGGGAAGATTTTGTAAAAATTAGCAAAATGATTCTAAAATTCATATGAAAATGTGAAGGATTTAGAATAGTCAATAGCATTTTTAAGAAAAAGGAACAAAATTGGAGAACTAACACTATTTGACTTCAAGGATTATAAAACAATGAAAATCAAAATGAACAGATCAACGGGCTACATAAAGGGACTCAGAAATAGACTCCCACACATATATAAGCAAATAAATGATTTTCAACAAAAGTGCAAAGAGAATTTAGTAAAGAAAGAATAGCTTTTTCAACAAATTAGCTATCTACCTGCAAAAAAATGAAGAATTTCAATTTATACCTTGCACCATATAAAATAATCAATTAGAAATACATCACAAACCTACAACTATAAAACTGTTCTAAGAAAATAGAAGTTTTTGTGTGTGTGTGACCTCGTGAAAGGCAAAGTTTTCTTAAATGTGACATAAAAATCACAATTTGTAAAAGAAAAAGGTATCACTATAGCTCCATTAAAATGAGAATGTTTTGTTTTCTGAAAGATATTACTAAGAGAATAAAAAATCAAGCCACAAACTGGAAGAAAATATTTACAAAACTTGTATCTGATAAGAAATTTTGTCCAGAATATATAAAGAACTCTTAAAATTTAGCAATAAGAAAATAAACTATCCAACAATGGGCAAAAGATTTTGAAACTTCACCAAAAAAGATATATGTATGAACCCATATTAGAAAATTGTTACTTACAGGAAAATGCAAATTAAAACTGTAATGAGATATTATGACACACCTTTAGAATGACTAAAATTAAGCAGATTGATTCTACCAAGTGTTTCTGAGGATTTAGAGTAACCGTGACCCTCATACACTGCTGGCAGGAACGGGGAATGGCAACACCACCTTGGAAATAAGTTTGGCAGCAGATCCAGATGTTTCACTTCCAGGTTCCTACTCAAAATAAGTGAAAGCACATATACATACAAATACGTGTTTACTACAGTCACAGAACGTTTATTTGCAATAGCCCAAAGTAGGAATAACTCAACTGATTATCAACATATGGATAGCAAAGTATGACACATCAGAATAATGGAAAATTGTTGAACAATAACAAAGAACTCTTGATACACCATACAACACTGACGAGTCTCAAAATAATTATCATATGATGAGTAGAAAAAGCCAAATCAAAAAATACATATATTGTGGGATGGGTGTGGTGGCTCACACCTGTAAATCCTAGCATTTCAGAGGCTGAGGCAGGTGGATTGCCTGCATGGGTTTGAGACCAGCCTGAGCCAGAGGAAGACCTCATCTCTGAAAAAAAAAAAAAAAAAAAAAAAGCCAGGTGTTGTGGCGCACACCTATAACACCTATAGTCCCAGCTGCTCATGAGGCTGAGGCAAAAGAATGGTTTGAACCCAAGAGTTTGAGGTTTCTGTGAGCTAACATGCCACAGCACTCTACCAGGATGACAAAGTGAGACTCTGTCTCAAAACATATATATATATGTATGTATTGTATAAAAACTAATCTAGATGACAGAAAACAAATTAGTGGCTGCCTTAGAAAATGAATGGACAAGTGGGTGGAATTAAAAAGGGCACAAGGAAATATTTGGGATAATGAATTGTGGTGATGGTTTCATGGGTATATATGTCATAACTTAAGCTATACACCTTAAATATATACAATGTATTTATTTGTCATACATCAGTACTTTATTATACCTTAATAAAGCTATTTTTAAAAGTCTATGAGTTAACCAATAAAATTGTTCCCAAAGTTAAATTCATAGATTTAACTTTTTACATTGCTACATAGTTACAAATGAATAGAATCTAATCTTCAGAAATCAGAAAACCATGACCAAAAAAAAATGAATGAATGAAAATCCAGAGGAAGAAGTAAATACAGAAGAAGTACAATTTTACAACCCAGAAAACAACAAATTATAGAATTGAACATTTTCAGTGCTATGAGCTGTGTCCACTACTCAGTCGGTTAATAAAAATGGTGGGAAAGACATAGCATAGAGACTTACCGCTGTGTGCAGAAACATATCCACAGGTTAAAAAAAAAAAAAAAAAAAAAATGTGTAACAAGCCACATTTATACTAATACTTTTGAAAACTTGATTAAATAGATAATTTTCCAGGAAAATCTAAATTACAAAATTGGACTTAATAAGAGATCTTAAAAAAATCTGAAGAAACCAATAAAAGCAAAATAAATTGCAAAAATTCTTCAAGGGTCATTGCCCAAATTGCCAAGTTTTTCCCCACTTTCAAAGAAAATACGATTCTGTGATACTTACATAGTTCAAAGCTTATAAGAAGATATGAAGCTTCCACATTTATATTAAAAACTGGCATAATAGTGTTTTTAATACTTGATAAGGAGAAAAAAATTAAAAACACAGAGTTTGGCAGTATTAATATCTCCATTTAATAGATGTTAAGAAATTTGTCCCAAGTCACCTACCAGTTTGAAGATAGAGCTGGTATTTAAATCCAAATAATTTCCAAATCCAAAATTTCAACTGCTATTTAGTAATGAAAATTAAAAGTCAAGTAAAAGACAGGGACACTAACTGGGCCCCTGCTGTTACTCTAAATACTTAGTCAAAGCAATAAAATGAGAGAAATAAGGCCAAAGTGAGAGGGAAAATATAAAAGAGTATGATGAGCTGGGTGACTCTATGATTGGGAAACTATACTAACAACTATGCTGTCCCTAGTGGCAAAAATAATAATGATAATGATGGCCATAAACTGCACTAAGGAATATGAAAAGAAAACTTGAATAAAAGAAAAACATGAGGCTTGTTGGAGACAACTGACAACCGGCTTCCACCAGGAGTCCATACCTTCTGCGCACCTCAGAGGTATCTGCATCTGTCTGGCCTGGGTGCAGGCCAAGGAAAGTTCCCAGAGGAAAAAAAGGAAATCAGAAGCTATAGAAAAAAGTGCTCAGATTGATTTGTTGGCTCTTGAGACAGCAGTTGGTAGTATTTTATTATACAGTACAGTAAAAGGAGAATTACACAGTAAACTAATAATCAGCGGACGTGACAACAGGGTCAGTTATTTGCAATGGCATCAAGACAGTGGCTGTTTATATAGTTGTTCAGATGATAAACATATTGTGGAATGGAATGTAGAGACATTCAAAGTAAAGGGCAAATGGAAAGGTAACAATAGCAGCATCAGTTCCCTATGTATTAATATCAGCCCAGCTAATAAGATGCTACTTTCAGCTGGTTGGTGTTTTGGAGACCAAAGAAGTCTATCAAGACATGCAACACCAGTTTCATCATTTAGGTTCACTATCATCAGATCTCCTAATGAGAGCCAACCTTTTAATGGGATTACAGGTCTTTATGTCTTATCTGGAGCAGTACATGACCAGTAATTAATATCTGGCCAGTCTGGTCAGAAAACAAAGAAAAGAATGCAGTGATGTCTTTCACAGTTACAGATGAACCAACCTGTCTATTTCGACTTGACTTTTTCAGAAAACAAAGGAGAGCCTTCCAAGTTAGCTGTTGTTTGCAAAGATGGTCAAATCTATCTTTTTGAACACATATTAAATGGATACTACAAAAAAACTTTGACTTCAAACTGCACAGTTCAGATAGCAACACCTGGGAAAGGCAAGAAATCAACACCAAAACCCATGCCCATTCTACCTGCTGGTTTTTGCTCAGACAACATGTCATTGTTGCTTGTGTATGGCAGTTAGTTTCATCCTGCTATTGAGTGAGTGGCCCTAAACTCCAGAGAACCTCATAGGTGTTTAGTAAGAGATACTTCAAACTGCTGGTCCCCAAAAGTAGAAACGGTTATTGCAAAGGTGAGAACACCAGTAATGAACTCTGAAGCAAAAGTCCTGGTGCCTGAGATTTCTGTTCATCACACAGCTGTCAAGCCTGCTTCTCCACAAACTAAGCGAGTGGAGAGCAAGGGGAAATGAGAGGGAGATGAGGTTAGCATTGCAGAAGGCCTGGGAGCAATGCATGTGGTGAAAATATGTCAAATTGTATATGAAACCAGTGTATGGTGAAAAAATACATAAAAAAACAAGGGAAAGGATGAACTTCTCCAGACCAACAGCTTTCTAGTTCTTCTTATACAGGGCTTAGAAAGTGATGATTTGGAAATGCTAAAGAGAGTACTTCAAACTAGAAATTTAAATTTAATAATGAAGACTGTGTTAAGGATGCCCCTGCATGCTTTTATTCCATTGTTGCAAGAGCTTATGAAGAGGTTGCAAGGACATTCCTAATAGTGCTGTTGTGGCTAAAATGTGTGTTCACGGTTCACACGTCACACCTATCTACATTACCTGACTTGGTACCCCAGTTGTGGGCACTCTACCAGTTCATAGTAGAGTCAAGACTTTTCAGAAACTCTCACACCTTCATGGAAAAGGTGTGAGAGTTTATTCTTCTAGTCACACAAGTTATTGCATCAGAGAAAAGAAAGGGAACGACTTCGCCTGAGCAGAAGGCAAAGTGGGTGTATGAAGAAGAATCTTCTGAAGGGGAGTCTGACAATACAATAGCAGGTAAGGATTCTGGTGATAATTGGGATGAAGAGGAGGAGGAGAAAGAAAGTGAAAAAGATGAGGAAGTTGATGAAGAGAATGAAGAGGAAGATGATGCTGCGGAAGAAAAAGATGAAAAAAAAAAATGGTGAGGACAGAGATGTGGCAAGTGAAAAAGAATTAAATGAAGATTCTGATTGAGATCTGGAAAATGAAAGTGAAGAAGAATGAAGACAGGAAAGGAAGCCAGTCAAACTGTGCAAACTCTGGCTCACCTTGCCCGATGGTGCCGAGTCCTCCCTGGGAGGGTTGTCTCCGTGCCAGGATGCCAAGGAATGCTGCATGTTTCCAAATTCACAGTGGTGGTTCCCACGGCAACTCGCTGTCCTGGGCACCCTAGACTTAACTGTGTAAGTAAGAATGTTTCATTCAAATGTCAATAAACTTTACACAGTAAATTTAAAAAAAAATGGAAAACACGACTTCATTGTGCTTAGAAAAGAAGAGTTAAAACAATAATTCTTAAATTAATAGTCAACATAATTCTAAAACTCACCTGGAAAAAAAAAATTCTAAAATTAACTTGGGGAAAATAAATGTTTAGGATTAGCCAGAAAATCTTTAGAGGAAATGAGTGAGGTGACTCCAGCCAAAACTGTTAGTAACAAAGTATTATGATACTAACATCACAGAATGACAGCGCTTGGGGTAAGAACAGAGGCATGGAAAGTCGAGCTAGTTCTGTTCCTCCTTAATATCTGGTTTGCAGGCCCTGAAACAGTCCCCTAGTGCATGTGAAAACTCTGTAGATACAAAATGTGCATTTCATATAAAAGCATGCTGAGGAAGCATGTAGAGGAAGATAGCTTGTTCTTTGGGAAATCACAATGCTCGTAACCTTTCTAATTCCAAAACAAATTTCAGTAAATAAAAATATTAAATATAAAATTTTAAGCCACAAAAGTCCTGTAAACCGGACATGTAAATTTTATAGATCTTTCCAAATTATGGAAATGCTCTCTAAATATGTTATAAATTCCAGACATCACAAAGGCAAAGAGTGATAAATTTGACTTCATACAAAACTTTTCACAAAGAAACAAAGGAATAGACAAATGCCGTGCCACCATGAAGTAGAGATTACTCACATTACGTATATCAAAAGAATCCCTACTATAGAAAAGCTTCCCAGGAGTCAACAAGAAAATGATGGACAACTCCGTGGAACATAGACTTCAAAGGACCTGAACAAGTAGTTACAGAACAAGAGAGCACAGTGACAATAAACACATGAATGGAAGCCCGGCTTCATCAAAAATCTAAACAATGATGACACCCTCTTTCTCGATGACCAGATTAAAAATTTGATATTGTGCAGTGCCAGCCAAAGTGTAGGGTAACTTTCTGATGGAAATCTAAGCTGGAATCACCTTCTTTGGAAGACTTAGTTCATTTTCTGTTGCTTATCACAGAATCCCTGAAACTGGACAATTTATAAAGAAAAAGAAGTTGTTTTTTATAAAATTATGGAGCCTGAGAAAGTGAAGGTGATAGAGATGCCTCTGTTGAGAACGTTTTTGCTGGTGGGGACCCTCTGCAGAGTCCCGAGGAGGTGACGGGGTGTCACACAGTGAAAGGCAGAACATGCTAGCTCAGGCCTCCTTTCTTCTTATAAAGCCACCAGTCTCACTGCTTGGATTAACCCATTAATCCATTAAACACATCATGAAGGCAGAGCCCTCACAATCCAGTCAACTCTTAAAGACCCCACCTCTCGGGGCAGCACCTGTGCCTCAGTGAGTAGGGCGCAGCCCCATATACTGAGGGTGGGGGGTTCAAACACAGCCCTGGCCAAACTGCAACAACAGCTTGTGGTGGGAGTCTGTAGTCCCAGCAACTCGGGAGGCTGAGGCAAGAGAATCGCTTAAACCCAGGATGGAGGTTGCTGTGAGCTGTGATGTCATGGCACTCTGCCAAGGGTGATAAAGTGAGACTCTGTCTCTAAAACAAAACAAACAGACAAAAAGAAGATCTCACCTCTCAATACTGCCATGCTGGGGATTACGTTTCAACCTGAGTTTCAAAGGGACAAACATTCAAATTGTAGCAAAAACCTTTCCAAATTTTAAATATGCATTCCCTTTGGCCCTATGACTCTATTTCTTAGGAATTTATCCTACACATATACTATGTACAGTATTGGCATGATTGTGCAAACACACACATTCGTATATCCAAGTATGATTGTGGCACTTGTGTTAATTTCAGAAGCTATTAGGCAACTTATTATTTTCCCTACATATGAAAATACTCGGTAGCATCTTGACATGAAATTGAATACAAGTTGCCTGAGTACCTCTAAAGAAAGGTGTACTATACTTTAAAATAATTTCTTTTTTGCTTACAGGCTGTTGATGGCTTCACTGGAGATGATGATTGCCAACATCTTATGTGCAAGCTGAGAAAGCCAGCAGCGTTTGTTGGTGAGGCCCAGGACATTCATTTGTTTCTGGGAAAAGAAAGACAAAGCATTTTATAACTGCTTGGTCAGGGAACCACAGAAATGCCTTTGGGAAACACTCCGTGAGTACCCAGCAATGGTTGTGTGGTCCCCCTGCTTGGGAATGAAAATTGGCTCCAAAGCAGGAAAAAAATCCCCTTCAGATAAAGAGCATCAAACTGACCCCAGGAGTGGGTAGGCCCTGAGCAGCAAAGACTCAGCACTTCCTGGGAAGAGAAGCATCCCTCCAGCAGGAGCTCACTGTCAACATAACCTGAGAGGGAGGGGAAGGAGGGGGGAGGTGGGTGGAGGGAGGAGGACTGGTGGGATCACACCTGCGGTGCATCTTGCAAGGATATATGTGAAACTTAGTAAATGTAGAATGTAAATGTCTTGGCACAACAACTAAAAAAACGCCAGGAAGGCTATGTAGAC
>CAUYPK010158459.1:0-17448 GCA_963574355.1 Loris lydekkerianus | reverse complement strand
CTGGAACATATTCTTCTTAGTAAAGTATCTCAAGAATGGAACAAAAAGTATCCAATGTACTCAGCCCTACTATGAAACTAATTTATGGCTTTCACATGAAAGCTATAACCCAGTTATAACCTAAGAATATGGGGAAGGGGGGAGAGGGAGTGCAGGGAGGGGGAAGATGGGCGGAGGGAAGGTGATTGGTGGGATTACACCTGCGGTGCATCTTACAAGGGTACATGTGAAACTTAGTAAATATAGAATGTAAATGTTTTAAATTAAAAAAAAAAAATAGATGGAAGAATGGAGGCTAAGAGAAATTTAGTAATTTGCCTAATGTTGGAAAGCTAATAATTTGCAGAGTTAAACTAGGAAAATAGGATTAAGCATAAGGTCTTTTTGGCATCAAAGAGCACGATCCTAATCTCACTGAGGTATTGCCTCAATGGTAGTGTCACCAAGGACAGTGAAGTGACCCCTTTGAGCCTCAGTTTCTTCACATGTAAAATGGACATAGGACTGTAAGGATTAGATGAACTGAAGTATACAAAGTGCTTAGCATAGTAAATGCTATGTAAATGGTAGTATTAGTAATAATTATGATTATAAAGTGACATAAAATTGCATTAGCCTTTCTGTCATCCACACCATAGTTCTCAGCTCACCTTAAGCTAGCTAATAGCTAGTGCTAGCTGTCCTGGCAGGGAGGACTTGGAGGACATGGTGTCCTCACAGGAACAGCTACTACCCAACACAGCATGGGCTGCCCCCTCCTGGCACTGGTGGGAGCGTGAGAGTGAGCAGGGAGGAGCCCTCACCTCTTCACCTGTTCACAGCCCCCTGCCTCGGCCCAACACAGCCTCCATGCCTCCCCAGAAGTCACGCTGCTGTTTCCCCCACTCCACGGAGCGAGAACCCAGGAAGGCAGAGGACTTCTCCACAGCCCCTGGGACTCAGGGTAATGGGGTATCCAGCCCCGGGGAGGTGATGGGAGAAGCAGCCACCAGGCAGAGAGAAGGCCTTCCCTGGGAAATCCTGTCTGACTTCCCAAAGCCGCCCTCCGCCCTCTGAGCTACCCAGAGCTATCAGCCTCCCTGAGCTATCAGCGTTCCCAGACACAGAGGCCTTCATCCCCTGAAAGGGAGCAGCCAGGCAGAAAGACAAAGGCCATATCTGATCCCAGCTGGGGGTTGAGGCCACAGGTTGGGGGAAGGGAGGCGTGCAGAGGGGCCAGTGCAGAGGGCCAAGCAAGGGCAGAGCACATCTGGGCAGGCGTGGGGGAGGGGTGCCTGGAAATCGGAGGAGAGGACTTGAGGTGCAGCAGGATGACAGTGTGTCACCACCCTCTTTTCAGTTTTCAGCCTCTCCCAGTAGGTATCCCATGGCCCCCCTCTGCACACAGTTTCTCTCTCCACTTCCCACTTCCTTACAGCAGGGTGAGTAACAAGGTTCACCTGGCATGTGGCGCCACGGGAAGAGTGAGCCTCAGGGAGAGTGCACAGCACAGGTGGCCTGGAGCACAGGCACAGCCAGGTGCCTGTCCTGTCTCACCTGCAGGACAGGACGGGGTAGGGGCAAACAACTAGACCACCACAGGTCACTGGAAGACGGTATTGAGGCAGTGTGCATGTACGAAGCACACAGAACAGTGCCTGGGACTCTAAACACCAGCTACTGCTGTAGCAGTGTAGATTTTGCCCCCTCCCATCACGGCCTTGCGAGGGGGACTGGAGTCAGTCCCGCATCACACAGGTGCATGTGCAGCTCAGGTAGGAGAATGCCGTTCCACCCAGCAAAGAAGCCAGTGTTTCTGGGCCCAGGTGACGATCCCTTCCCAGCATCCTAGCTGGCCCCAATGAAAAGGCAGTGACAGGAGGCCACAAAGGTCATGCTCACCCTCACCCTGTGTCTCAGCTTCCATGCTGGGCCCTTCTCACCTCCATGCTCCCTTGGAAGCCTTGTTCAAGGACCAACTCCTGAGTCAAATGCCCAGCCCATGCACACACCCTCCTCCCCTGGGGAGGGTCACACACCATGCGTCCACTCTGCATTCTGGCATGTGAGGCACTCAATATTCCTCTCTGGCCCTCATCCACCCTCCCCCACATGCCAGCTCTGGAAGGGCCTCTGAACTCCTGTGAAGGCCCTTGAACTTCCAAGGTCCACTTTGCTCTTCTCACCCTTTCCCCAGAAAGAAGCTTTGAAACGGACCAACTACCTACCTAAGGCTCCTCTCCACCTCCAGCTCACCAAATCCATGCCAGGCAGGCCACGCGGGCCAACCTGCTGCCCCTGAGGATGACTGTGATCGCCCTCACATTGGCCAAGGGTTTCAGAGCATAGGCACTGTCTGCCACTCTGCCCTGCACAAACCGGACAGGGGAGACTTGCTCAGCATCACGCACACATTTGTAGGAAATGGAGTTGAGATTTAAATTGGGTTCTCCTGGGAGAGGACTGACATAAGGGATCTGGAGGAAGGGGTAGGAGAGCCCAGCAGTGGCTGGAGAATTCATCCCGCTGGGTTAGGTTGTAAGGTAAGGAGAAGCCAGGCTTGGAGGGTCCCTCAGCCTTCTGGTCACTCCCACTGGCACACCTGGTAGCACCCCGGGACTACCCCTTGGAAACTTGAGCCTCATCACCTTCCAGAGGGACTGTTCCCTTGAGGACTTGGGTCCCTTCCTCCTCCTCCTCAGTCCTTACTTACCTTCCATGGGTTGTCAATTCCAATTCTGGAATACTTGTTGAATTAAAGCATCCTCTCCTGGACGGTCCCCTCCTTTGGCTCAAACCTGTGTCCTTTCTCTCCAGGACAATTTCAAGACATAGCTGTCTGGGTGAGTGACACTCATGTAATGCTGGCACAGATGTGGGGATAAATGAGTAGCCTTGTCCATAGCCTCTCTTGTTAGCTGACCATCTCCTAGGGCTCAGCAGGCCCTGTGCTTTCCTAGGGCTCAGCAGGCCCTGTGCTTCCCTCCAACAAAATTCTTCCCACAGCCCATTGTGTCCTGCATTTATCTGGATCCCTCAGGGAGCCTATTCAGTTTGTTTTATTTTATTTTGCTTTATTTTGAGACAGATTATTGCTTTGTTACCCAGATACAGAGCTCATCATAGCTCACAGCAGCCTTCAACTCCTGGGTTTGAGCAATCCTCCTACCTCAGCCTCCAGAACGGCAGGGACTACAGGCACCCACCACAACTCCCAGCTAGCTTTTCTATTTTTAGTAGAGACAGGGTCTTGCTCTTGCTCAGGCTGGTCTCGAACTCTTAACCTCAAAGGATCCTCCCACCTCGGCCTCCCAGAGTGGTGGGATTATAGGTATGAGCCACGGCCCCCAAGAATGGGCTTATGGAAGGTAATGGAACACACAAGGGAGTGAATGGGTGGGTGGATGAAGGAACTGCAGGTTACATCACTGCCCTAAACACGAGCAGTAGTGCAGGAATTGTCCAGAGGAGAAACACACAAGGGAGGCCAGTCTCAGGCTCTCAGCTGCAAAAGCCCCTGTGCACCAACCGAATCCTCTCTTTGGAGTTCTGCTCTATAGGCAAATCAACATCCCACAAGGAGATGGCATGGTTGCCAAAAAACAAAAAACCAAACACATCAAAACAAACCAAAAAACATAACAACAACGCCCAGAGGTGACAAGCGCAGCTCCCTATAAAGAGTAAGACAGACATGCTCTCTGCCTTCTGGGACCTCCCTCTGAGACCCACACAAGAACACAGGTGGCAACATCTAGGCCACTTGGAAAGACAACCTAGAAATAGACGATCAATTCACGGCCAGACTGTATCTGTATCCCAGGCCCAACAGGAGGCACGAGGGGCGGGAGAGAGGGCCAAGCTGTGCTCAAGCACATAGGTCCCTCAAGGCAGTGGACGCAGGAACCACCAGAGGAGGGCTGGAGGGCTGGAGAGCAAGCCAGCTTGAGGAATGGTGTGGGGAGTGGGGTGGAAGGTTCTGGCACATGGCGACGTGAGTGCACGCACGTCCTTGCCCTGGTCACCCCAGCCTGCCCAGCTCCCACATTCTGCTTGCTGCTGTCTTGTCCTCCAGCCCGAGTCTCCAGCCAATGCCACTAATTGTTTCCTCACTGGCCAACTGGTGGGAATAAGCAGCCATAAAGGAAGCAAACAGCACATGCCGTGCACCCAGCAATTTTACTGTTGGCAATTTGAGAGAAAAATAAAATGAGGACAGGGCTGCAGGGCCAGTAAAGGAAAGTATATTTCCAAGTGATTTTCCCTCTTACTGCTGAGCAGCCAGGGCTCCTCTTTGTGGGCAATTCTATGACAAGCAAGACACAGCCACTGTCAGCAAAGTCTGGGCACTTGTGATGCAAACCAGGCAGGCTGGGCCTGGGGAGGGGATGACGGTCACCTTGTCCACCCTCCCCCTCAATCAGAAGTCACCAGTCCAGCATGCCCAGCATGTGGTCATCCCTGCCCCACCTGAGCCCTCCCGGCTGCAGAGCTCACTGCCTCACGCAGCAGCCCTTTCGATTTGCTGACAGCTCTGGCTATTAAAACCCTATTCTTTACAATCTGTGGATCTCTGCCTTCCTGTGATGTTCGAATCTGTTCATCCTAGTTCTGCCCTTTGGAGCCAATCAATATTTATTGAGGACCTACTATGCATCGCTATTCAGGATTCTGAAGTTATAACAGTGAACAAAGCAAAGCCCCCTGGGGTGTTTATATCTCTTGGGCAAGCCTACTGCTTCTTCCACATGGCACAGGATTTTTCACTTCTCCCTAGAACCTTTGCAATCCTACTTGTATTCAGGCTGCAGTTTGTGAGATCTTTGCAGGCTAAGAGTTATTTTCTCCTACTACACCCCAAAAAGCGTCCCTGAAAAGAGGAGATAGTTGTGAAGGGACTTGAAGACACCGGTCTTCTTCAAGGCAGCTTGTTTTGTTTTCAACACACAACACTCATTCCCAGCAGACAACGTACTGGTCTGCTTACTGTCCTACCCATCCCCACCACCGCTGGCTGGACCCCTACAGCTGTGGGGGCACAGCTCCCTGCTGGACCCCAGGGACCAGAACTGTGCAGGGCACATAGAAGACTCAGTAAAACATTTGTTGAGTGGAGGGCTGAATAGATGGATGCACAGGGCTCAGATCACACACAGGGAGAATGAATAAGGTCTCCACACCCATTTCTCTTCCTCAGTCAGGAAGAAATAGCTCCCTCCCTCACCAGCTGGGCAGATGGGTGGCAGGCCCAAGAAGAGCCTCCCAGGGAGGTTTGTGGGCACAGAGCCAGGCCCCATCTCAACTAGAGCCCCAAGCAGCTGGTATGCTGGTGTGGCCACACTGAGCTGCCATGGCCCGGGACTGCTTCCGGGGAAGGAGCCATGGACAAGTCACAGGGAGTCAGTCAGTGGGAGGAATGCAGCCCTGTGCTTTGTGGGCTGCAATCTGCTATGGGCCCTGAGGAATGATCTGAAGAAAGGAGGAGATGTGTCCCTGCTCTGGACACCATGCTCCCAGGACACTCAGGACAACCACTCAACAGTGAGGCCACAAGAGCCTAGGCTGACGTGTGCAGGACCATCTGCAGCGCTGAGGGCCCCTGGAGAGGATGCTTCCCGAAGGAGGGAGCTGCAAAGGATTTGGAAGGACAGGGTAGCTAACAATTAAAACAATGGGGCAGCGCCTGTGGCTCAGTGGGTAGGGCGCTGGCCCCATATACCAAGGGTGGTGGGCTCGAAGCCAGCCCCAGCCAAATTGAACAAAAAATAGTCGAGCATTGTGGCAGGCACCTGTAGTCCCAGCTACTCGGGAGGCTGAGGCAAGAGAATCACCTAAGCCCAGGACTTGGAGGTTGCTGTGAGCTGTGACACCACAGCACTCTACCAAGGGTGATAAAGTAAAACTCTGTCTCAAAAAAAAGAAATAAATAAAATAATAATAATAATAATAATAAACACAATGGTCATTCACTGAACATGTGTGTATACCAGGCACTCTGATAACCACTTTACAGACATGAATTCACTTAGTGCTCACAGCCCCCTGAAAAGTAGATGTGATTGACCATTTCACAAATGGAGACACAAGCCCAGAAAGATGAAGCAACTGGGACAAGGTCCAACATTAACTAGAGGCAGTAGTGGGATTTGAACCCAGGACCCCAAAGCTGGACTCGGTGCATCATGGGCCCACCAGTGGGCCCTCTGGCAGCTGCTGCAATTTCTAAAGGAAATCAGGCCCCACCAAAGGCCATAGCTCCAGAGTTCCACTGCAGACCCTCCCACCAAGGTTCTTGGGCAGATCAAAGCCCACAGCTCTGTCTGGCCTTGCTACCTTGTCCAGCTACCCTCACAGTCTGCTCTCTCCCAGGCTTTCTCCTCCAGACAGCGTATTCTCTACCCCAAACCACCTCCTTGTCCCCTTTCAAGGCAGGAAATAGGAAAGCCATCAGTCAGAAGCAGGCCTCAGATATCACCCAGGCCACCCCTCACTCTGGAGTGGAGGACACCATCACCAGGGAGCTGCTGAGGCTGCCCTAGGCTTTGTGGTCAGTGGGATGTCTATACCCTCCACCCAGCTGCTTCCTCCCATAAGCCACACCACCTTGGAGAGGACCTATGCCATCCTCCATGAACCCCACCCTCTCCCTTCTTAGCTCCTGCCTCAGCTCAGAGTGGTCCAGGAGCCCTCCCTGACCATTCTCATTCCCCATGTGTATCCAGGCCGCACAGTAGATGGCCCTTTTTCTTTTCCTTTTCTTTTTCATTTATTTATTTGTTTGTTTAAGACAGAGTCTCAAGCTGTTGCCCTCAGTAGAGTGCCATGGCATCACAGCTCATAGCAACCTCCAACCCTTGGGCTCAAGTGATCCTCTTGCCTGAGTTTTTCTATTTTTAGTAGAAACAGGGTCTTGCTTTTGCTCAGGCTGGTCTCAAATTTGTGAGCTCAAGCAAATTTGAGGCCTCCCTAGCACTGTAATCTTAAAGAGTGCTAGGATTATAGGCATGAGCCACCACGCCTGGCCTAATTATTTATTTTTGAGATAGAGTCTCACTCCATTGCCCTGGGTATATACCATGACATCAGTGTAGCTCACAAGCTCACAGCAACCTCCAATTCCTGGGCTCAAGTGATACTCCTGCCTCAGCCTCCCACGTAGCTGGGACTATAGGTGCCCGCCACAATGTCTGGCTAATTTTTTCATTTTTGGTAAGAAAGGAGTCTTGCTCTTGCTCAGGCTGGTCTTGAACTCCTGACCTCAAGTGATCCTCACCTCAACCTCCCTGTAGTGTTAGGATTACAGGCATGAATCACTGTGCCCTGACTAGATGGCCTCCAACTCCAAAGCATCAACCATGTCCAGCTGCATCCCAGTCTGAGCAAATTCTCCATCCTGGTGGGCTCCCAACACTGTCCACCACTGGTCCCAACACTTTCAGCTGATCTGAACTGCTCCAAGTTCATCACAGTATCCCTCTGAATGAGTTACAACAGAAAATAAGTCTAAAAGCAATAATAAATAAATAAGTGAATGGATGAATAAAACAAATGAAGCACTGTCCCCCGCTCCTGTGCTCCAGGGGGCGCCGTTTGCATAGTAGTCGGCAGGAACCCTGCGCCTTAACTCCCAACATCAAGGCCCAAGGTCTCTTCTGTATCAGAAGACAAACAGCCACAACGCTTTTGGATTACCTCCAGTATCCCTGGGTTTTGATTGTTGGTTTAGAAAAGTATCTTTCCACACTCTGATTCCCTGCATTTGTTGAGAATTGAGGGCTGAGAGTAAACTGTTCCAACGCATAAATCATCCCCTGGAAACCCTAGATCCCCTTGGCTCTGCAGGGCTCTAAAGGTTTCTGGGACTTTGGGGTGGTAAAATGTCTTTATAAAGGGCGGTGGTACGATCCTCTGAAATCACTGGCGCTACTGCTACTAGGACACAGACTGGCAAAAATCATCTAAACGTCCAGTTACTGGTTTTGCCACGCAGTCTCCATCTAGCAGGGATGTGGCTTGCCTTCCCCAGCAGAGTGACCCACGGAAGCCCTGAGATCATAGACTGGTGAAAAGAACCAGGACTTTGGGGTCAGAAGCCTGGGTTTGAGTCCCAGCTACATCTTCACTTCTCTGGGCCTTAACACCTCATCCAGAACAAAGGGTTAGTCATTCTTATTTAACAGAGCTCCATGAGAATTAAATTAAGTGGGTCAACGGTAAATAGAATATCTAGCAGTGTCTACAGCAAAGTAGATACTCATTATATATTAATTCTGTCCCCCTTGATTTCCCTCCTTTCTCTGTATCTACCCTTCTACTGTGCAGGGCAGGGTCCTGTCACCCTCCTGACATCCTTGCCCTTCCCCTGATGGAGGAAGGATGCCAGAGATAGGGGCAGAACACTCTGCAGTCTTTGCTGTCCAGTTCTGTGAGAGCAGCTGCAACCGTACATCAGCCAACGGCATCTGGACCTCCCTCTCTACAGTACTCACTGCCCGGGGCCTTAGTCCCAAGGGGGCTGTTCTAAACAGGTTTCCTTCCAAAAGATAAAAGAAACCGACAGGATGGTAAGTAATTGATCCCTTAAAAGAGGCAGAGAGAGAACATAAATAGCTACCTAGCCAGAAGGCAAGGTGGAATGGCTCCTACCAGATCCTGCTTCAATTCCCAGATTTCAAGATGCAGTACATACCCAAACAGGTGGAAAAAAAGGAGGCAAGAAGAGCAAAACAATGGCAAAAATAAATACAAATACAGACACACCCCTGCACACATACACACGACCAGCTCAATATAGATGTGTATTAGGTAGAAAATTCTGTACAGAGAGAATTTAAATGTTGGTTTTCTCTATTTCTTTAATGAAAACACAATACTCATTTATATCTGGTGGAATGAGAAACAAATGTGGAGATAGCCCCACATTTTCCAAAAATATGTCTACCCTGCTACTGAAGTTGAAGAACACCCACAAGAGCCTCCTACCCTCAGGCCCTGCTGCCTGGGTAACTGACCTCGAGACTAACACAGATCAGCAAGAAATCATAATCCCTTACATTTGATGAACAGCTTACAATTCTCAAATTGCCTTCATATTGTTTTAATTTTTTTTTTTTTTGAGCCACAAAAACCTCCAGAAGCTGAATCCCAGGGTTCAGTAACTTCCCTACAGCTGGAGGAAAAGATATTATGATCTTGAACCCACATCTGACTCTCGTTTCCCGAAGTCACACTACAAAGTAAATGAAATGCCCAGGTAACAGGATAACAGAAATTGGTCAACAACTCCCATCAACCTTAGTCATGGCTCAGAATCCTATTAGAACTCGGGTTTTAGGGAGATGAAGAATGCCAAGCACTTGGATATAAAATAGTATAGAATTTGGGAAAGGGGAATCTAGGACAAACCAAGGTACCTAAAATCAAAGAGGAGAAGGATGAAGAATGACTTCATCTTCTGTCCTTAAAGTGTTAGTTCCACAGTGTGCAACCAAGGGTCAAACAAGAAAGAGGACTCTGTGTGACAGGAGGCTGGCAGGCAAGGACCCCAGACTTCCAGGTTGGAGTGGACGTGGGCATGGGCAGTACAATGAGCTGCAAAGCATGGAAGAGAGGGCACTGTGGAGAGATGGAACCAAGAAGCTTCTCATCCAGCCCAGGACTGCAAGGTGCTCCTTAAAAGGGAAGCCGGCAAGGGTGTGGGAATCCACCATCCTAGGCTGGGGGTAATTTGTAAAGACACTGGTGACAACCAGGAAGGTCACCTTTTGGGAGGTGGCTTCTTAATCCCGAGAACAGACTGAGCTGGAGTTAAAGTAAGGGAAACCCAGAGCTCATCTCTTCTCATACCTGCTGGGAGGCCCCTGAATGAACCTTCCTTTCCATAGTTCCACTCTCTGCAGCCTGTGACTCAATTGCCTTTTGACTCCTACTAATCCCAGAGACAAGGGTATGGGGTCCCAGTTTCCTTATAGCCCATCTGCATAGAAGATAACATCACAAATTCATTCCAGCACCTACTATGTGCTGGACACTGAGGCAGAAGGGAAAATAAACCCTGCCCCAGGGAGCCCTCCCCCCCAGGTAGCCCCTACCATCCCAGCCTGGGCTCCCTGCCCCACCAGACGCACCAGCCCCATCATCTCCAGCATCCTGAGCCCTGTCCCTACCTTTCAGCCCTGCCTTAGTCTCCCCCAGTTCCCAACAAACCCTGAGTGATCAATAACTTAATCTTCCCTATCTCCTCATTTGCATGTTTTTAGGAGACTTCAGTCTTTAGGAGACTTCTCTCTTCAAGTAACTAGGAGCCCACAAAAGACAAGTACTAAAATTCCTGTCCTCCCTACTCTGCCCACAGAGGTGATGGTACCAGCCACCACAAGTTACCCTGCCATTCTGTCTCTGCAGGTTAAGTGTTGAGAACCCACTGCATACTAGTGAAACTCTCAAGTATTATACATACACTCTACTTTCTACAGAGAAAACTAATGGCTCTAACAGGTTCACTGCCTTAATACAAGGGAAGGTGATGATGACAGACAGGGGGGATTGGAACTGGGGTCTTCTTACTTGATATAGTCTCTCTCCGTCCCACTTGGGCCCTGAGCCAAAAGAGGATACACTGGGAGAACCACTGGATAAGTTTCAGTCACAAGATGGAATCCTAGCTCTCCAGGCTTCAGGGAGAGTAGTGTGTGCATATGGGTGTGTGCATGTGAGAGCACGTGTGTACACATAGGTATGTGTGTACATGTGTGCGCACAGGGAAGGGAGAAAGAAGGAAGGGCATGAAGGGAAAGGAATAAGACAGAGGAGGTAGGAGGACAAAGTGGACCCAGAGTGGAAGAGAACCTTCCTACTAGTCACTCTACATCAGGGAAGACAACCCACCGTGTAGTACCCATTACAGCCTTCAATTCCCTTCTCATTCAGAGGACCTGAAGCAAAGAGCTGGCTTGCCCATTGGCTTGAGTTTAATTCATTTGTGTAACATCCCTGTTCAGAACGATGTCTAATTGACACTTTTGTTGGGGGGAATAAAACCTCCCATAATCATTAATGAACAGAGGAGGGGAGGGGAAGCTTTCCCAGGCAGCAGCCTCCATTCTACCGGGCTGTTTGCTGGCTCCATCTTAGAGATGTCTTAATGAGATGTGTCTTAAAAATGGGATTTCGCTTACTTTAGACTGGGACAAACAGATGGAGATGAGATTTGATGATGGGATTCTCAACACCACACGAGTCAGCACTCACACCCAGTGCTGGGGAACTTGATTCTGGGTGCCAAATCCAGACAGGGGATACATGGCTGGACAGCGCCACCAAGCAAGTTAGGGATGTTCAGCTGCTGGATGGAATTCCAAGGATGAGACTGCTTCTTTCTCGTTTCCTCACCCCCTCTAGACTTCACAGGGAGATATAAGATCTTAGATTTATTTATAATTGCACAGTTTGCAAAATGACTTTACACATGCTAGTTCACAACTCTTAGGGTCAGAGAGTGCCAACAACCTATTTAATACACAAGGAAAAGCTCAGTGAAACTGAGGAACTTGCTCAAGATCATGAAGCTAAACATGGTGTGGCTGAGTGAGAGTTGAACCCAGACTGTCTGACTCCAGAACTCTGTGCTTCCTGGGAAGCGGACAGGGTTTGCAGGTCACTGAGCACATGTATTTGCTCTGCAGAGAAGTCACCTAGAGCTAAAACCCTGTTGAGGATATGTAGTATAAAAAAGGCATTGGGATGGCTTGGACTTTTGGACTTCTAGTGGTCAAGGAACCATTTAAAATTATAAACAAGAGCCCGAATGGCTTATATATGTAAGGGTAAAGAAGGGGGAATCCATAACTTTTGTAAGATTCTCAAAACAGTCTGTGGTTCCAAAGCCATAAGATTCAGCTCCTGGGGGTTCCATCTCTGCCCACACCTTCGAGTGTGAAATGCGGAATACCACAAACCAGAGGACCATGCAATAGGAAGGCCTGGTTCTAACCCCACCACTTTCATCTGGGCGACTCACTTAACCATTTAACCTTTCTGGCCTTCAATGTTCATACCTGAGAACAGGAGTCAAAAACCCTACCTTGCCTATGCAGGGATTTTGTGAGTACCAAAAAATAAAATAAAATAAATCCATAAGTGTAAGAGAAATGGTATCTAGAATAATGTGATGGAAGAGAATTACTCTCACTGTTCATCCTTCTGCAGTTTTTATATTGTGTACTACATGTATTATCTACTAAAAATATAAAATTAAAAAATTAGCAAAAATATTTTTAAGCTGGGTGCAGAGGCTCACACCTATAAACCTAGCACTCTGGAAGGCCGAGGAGGGTGAATTGCCTGAGCTCATGGGTTCAAGACCAGCCTGAGCAAAAGCAAGACCCCATCTCTAAAAATAGCCAGGTGTTGTGGGCACCTGTAGTCTCAGCTACTTGGAGTCTGAAGCAAGAGAACTGCTTAATGCCAAGAGTTTGAGGTTGCTGTGAGCTATGGCACCATAGCACTCTACTGAGGGTGACAAAATCAGACTCTGTCTCAAAAAAAACAAAACAAAACAAAACAAAAAATTAAGCCATCAGGTTACAGAGTGCTTTACCTACACAATCTCACTTAATTCTCTGAACAGCCCTGCCAGAGAGAGATGATATTCCCAACTGCATGTGAGGCAACTGAGACTCAGCAAAGCTCAGGTAAGTCATGCAACACCATGAATGCGATTAAACATTAGCAGGTCTAGGACTAAAACTTGTATCTCTGTTAATGTCAGAGACGCCACTTGATTCTCTCTCCTTCCTCTCTCCCTCCCCCTCTCTCCCCACACCCCCTTCCTTCTCTTTCACGTCCTCCATATCACAGGTGCTGTGCTCTGTATCACAGGTGCTGTGCTCCTTCCATCTCATAAAAGCTCAGTGTTAGGAGATAAACTTGAGGTAGACTGGAGGAGAATAAATTTCACTATATAGCTACAGGAGGGCTAAAAGTTTCCCCGTCATTATCTAAATATAGGACTCTCATAAGTATTCACCTTATAACCACACCAACTGTGCACTGGCAGCCTAAAGAATAGTATTAAAAAATTATAAATATATATTAACACATGTATGTGTGTGGGCACACACACACACACACACACAGGTTTTTGTTGGAGCAAGAGGGTGCGAGCATTTGGATGGAGGACAGCTACTGACACAGCACTGCAGTCTAGCACTGTCGAAACCCGCCCAAGCAGCTTGGCAAAGTTGTTCATTTTGTCCTACCCCTAAAACACACTCAACCCTTGCCTTGCACAGTCTTGTAAATACTTGGCTGTTGATTCAGGAGAGGTTATTGTTTTCATTCTGCTGCCTACATGCCCTGTACAGGTTTATCCATGTCAGTGCCTCAGGCTTAGACTGCAGCCCCCAGAGGGCAGGGGCTGGGCCATACCTGCCTCTTTATGCAACATCCACGCGGAGCCAGACACCATTATGTGCTTAATAAAGGTCTGAGCAGATGACCACAGAGATAAAGGCCATTTATTTCAACTTAAAGGGCAATGAGGCCTCCGGGTAGGGTAATTTTGACCAGACAGTGCTGTACGGTGCAATCTGCACTTCTCCCTGGAGTTCTTCCTGGCTCTACCTGGCTCAGCTTAGCTCCAGAGCAAAAGATTTAGCCTCTGTCAAGGATCAGTTTGTCCGCTTATAAAATGGGGAGAAATAACACCCAGTTCACATGACTGCAGTGAAAATTAAACAAGGGAACTGTGAAATCCTTAGTAAAGTGCTACAGATCAGTCACTTAAGTTAAAAAAAAAAAAAAAAAGAGAGAGAGAGAGAGAGAGAAAGAAATTAAAAACAACAATAGAGCAAATTCCTAAGATGTGGAAGCTTTTCACCAGGAAAATGCCTCCTGGAGAGGTGTATGGCCCCAGGTAGCCCTGCGATAAGGCCCAGCAGGTCATCAGCAGATGGGAAGAATACCCCGGGATCCTTGCCAAAGCTGGCTGCCACAACTAAAAGGAGGATTTACACCCAGTTTGGGGGAACAGCCAGAGAGGAAAGAAGTAGCCCAAGTTCTTGCCTAAATTCCATTTAAGTTGCATTAACCCTTCTCCAGCCATTGCACATGGGACACTCCACACAGCTACACACTCCCCAACATTAGGAAGGGTTTGTTGGAGGAACAGCCCAATTTGTGCAAACTGCCACAGTGTGAAGACGCACAAATCCAGGGGACCAGGAGCAGGCAAACAAGACTAATTACGTGGAAATCCCACAGAAGTTCAGGGCTGATCTTGCAGGAGGTGAAGGTCAATGGCTGGTAATGATGAGAGTCAAGGGCTTGTCGGAAGATTGGAGGCAAGAGTGAGCAGGCCCCATGTCAGGACCTGGCTAGTTTTCCAGATCAAGTGGGGGATGGACGCAGGGGCAAATAGGGGAGTGACCTGCTTGGGGGTGTGGTGGGGAAGCAGGAGGGTTGGTCGTTTTAAAGTGGTCTCTAGATTATAACTCCCTTCCTGGGGCTGCCCCTGCCCTATCTGTAAAACTGAGATCCTATTAATTATCCCTGAAGGCCAACCCTTTTCCATGGGTGATGTGTCCTTGCTCTGAGCTTTCTAGGTGGCAATTTAGCATTTCCTGTCTTGCTCTGAAATGACACAAACATATCTAGGACCTACAATGTGCCAAGTGCTTGCAGCTGATCTAAGTTTCCCCACACCTGTGTGCTCATTTACAGTACCCCAGCTCCCAGACAGGCTTTTGTGACATTGTAAAACATATGGGCTTTTTTGTTTGTTTTGGACACAAAGTCTCACTTGTTGTCCTAGCCCTCAATAGAGTGCTATGGTGTCACAGCTCACGGCAACCTCAAACTCTTGGGCTCAAACAAATTCTCTTGTTTCAGCCTCCCCAGTAGCTGAGACTACAGGCACCCTCCACAGCACCTGACTGTTTTTAGAGATCGGGTCTCGCTCTTGCTCAGGCTGGTCTTGAACCTGTGAGCTCAGGCAATCTACCTGCCTCGGTCTCCCAGAGGGTAGGATGATAGGCATGAACCACTGCTCTGGCCCCCATAAAAGATTACATTTGGTCCTGGCTTCTGGCAGACAACTTCTAGAATCCTTGGAATCTCCAAAGTGATAAGTGTTGTTTGTATGTTAATGATGAACTAGAGGCTGCAGCCCTAGGTAGCTTCAGGATGAGGGCCAGTCAGGGAAAAACCAAAGCAAGATTAGAAGGCTGGGACTTTCAGCCCCATCCCCAGCTTCTCGGAAGAGGAGGTGGCTGAGGGTTATGTTGATCCCCAAAAGCCAGTGGCTTCATCAATCTCCCCTCCGGAAAAACCCATGGAGGTCCCAGGAGGGTGGCTGGGAGCTCTGCGTCCTTCCTGCATTCTTCTCCCTACCCTTCTCTTGGTGTGTATCCTTTGAACTGTTCTTTATAATAAACCAGTAAATGTAAGTATTTCCCTGACTTCTGTGAGCCATTCTAGCAAATTAATCAAATCCAAAGAAAGGGTTTTGGGGACCCTGATCTGTAGTCAGTCAGTCAGAAGCATGGGTGGAACAGCCCAGGCTTGGATGGGCACTGAAGGTGGGGACAGCCGCTGTGAGATCCGACATCACCTTCAGGTTATGCCGCCTCAGCATCGACCTGGAGGGCAAAACTGATTGCTTGAAGTGGGAGGGGGGCCCTCCACACATCTGATCACATAAGTACTCTGTGCTCAGTATCAGGGGAGGAGAACAGCTTTGGAACATGGTGGTTGGGAGTGCAGGATCCAGGTCAGACTGTCCAACTCCAATCCCAGCTGCTCTGTCATGGCTTAGCTGTGAGACTTTGGACAAGTGACTTAATTTGTCTATGCCTGAGATTCCTTCTGTAAAATGGGGATGATAAAATACCTACCTCTTAAGAGCTTTGTGAAGATTAAATATGTTAATATCACTAAGAAGGGTGCCTGGCACCCAGTTAGTACCAAAGAGATCAATGCTTGGAAATCTGCCTATGACCTAGCAAGTGACACAGCTGGGATTACAACCAAGCATGTCTGATGTCACCATCCCTGCTCTTCCCACTCTTCCAGTGTCCCATTCCCCGTGTTCATTGAAGTACACGGTCCCTGTCTCCCACAGATCCCCATTAGGTTCTAAACCCCTCATGGGATGGGTTAATCACCTGCTCACTTCTTGGTCCCCCATAGGAGTTAGAGGGCGTCCAATCATTGAGGCCAGAAAGGCAAGAGCAGGGCAAAGGTATGCTGAACCTAGGTCCTCCAAGTCACCCAGGACAGGAGCAAGGAGGGAGCTGGTGTGAGGCTGGAGTTTCATGTACCCCTGGTTAGCTTTCAGGCAAAGCATCAGAACCAAAGACAGAAATACAGTAGAACCTCTGCAAGTCGACCACCCAGAGGACTGTAACAAGCTGGTCAACACACGGAGGTGGTCAACACAAGGCACTAGGCCCACTGTACTGACACACACATGTAGTGTATGTCTGGTATGTGAAAATTAGGTCAACTTGGAGGTGGGTAGTGCAGGGAGGTGGTCAGCTCCTGCTGTTGAGGAGGGGAAAGGGCCCCATGGAGGAGCTGGGAAGAAGAAACACCTGCCTGCAGCTCCTGTCCTTCTTCTCTCTTCTCACACAGCCTTTGGCTTTCTTACCGAAGAGGAGAGCAGTGCCAGGGTGCCCCCTGACGCCACCCGCAGCCTGAGAGGGGCCTGCCTGAACCAGGCCAGGGCCCCATCTGCTAGCCTGCCCCGCCAGCTGCTCAGCTCCTACCTGCCCCGGCCCCAACGGCCCTTCTGCAGGGGGAGGGCATTTCTCAGACCTCCTGACCTCCTGCCCAAAGGATGAAGCGTAATTAGCAGCCTCTCTGGGGGAGTGGGGAGGAGAGTGGCTCCTTAAACCAGCCCTGCCTGGTGCCTCCTGCTCCTCCCTCCCTGGTTCCGCCTTTTTTGCCTTCTCTCCATCTCCTTTGCTCCTACGGGCCTCTCCCACTCTGTCTCCCTCTGGGCTCTGTTTTGCCCTGGGCTGCATCTTCCCGCCTTGTCTTCCTTCTGGTCTTCCCTTCCTTTTTTCTCCATCTCTCTCCTTTGTTTCCTTCCTAACACCCTCCCTCGGCATGGTGGTCCCCGCTGTGGCACCCTTGGCCTTCGTCCCCGGTGTCCTCCCGCTGTGGTACCCTTGGCCTTCGTCCCCGGTGTCCTCCCGCTGTGGCACCCTTGGCCTTCGTCCCCGGTGTCCTCCCGCTGTGGCACCCTTAGCCTTCGTCCCCGGTCTCCTCCCGCTGTGGCACCCTTAGCCTTCGTCCCCGGTCTCCTCCCACTGTGGCACCCTTGGCCTTCGTCCCCGGTCTCCTCCCGCTGTGGCACCCTTGACCTTCGTCCCCGGTCTCCTCCCGCTGTGGGACCCTTAGCCTTCGTCCCCGGTCTCCTCCCGCTGTGGCACCCTTGGCCTTCGTCCCCGGTCTCCTCCCGCTGTG
>CAUYPK010158457.1:0-17335 GCA_963574355.1 Loris lydekkerianus | reverse complement strand
GCATTAGTAATGGGATGGATGGCAGTGAAGACTGCGCTTTGTATGAGACCGACAGCAGTGATGATGATATCTCCGAACTCAATGGTGATGACAATGTCTATGCTGATACCCTCACATCAGATACAGCTGAAGCTCTGTTTGGACATACAGATGATGAGGAGGAGGAATCCAGTTTTGAAGGATTTTAACCTATGTGATTTAGCTTGATTACCTGTTAAGCTACGGTTTTCTGCACTTTATTTAAAGTTTTAAAGTTGTTGCTAGTTTACAGTTTTTCTTTAGCAATAAATATTAAAAAGCATTTAACCTACTGATTGCTCAATTATTGTAATTGTTTTGGTATATATTTTTAT
Organism: Loris lydekkerianus; assembly: GCA_963574355.1. Taxonomy (NCBI): domain Eukaryota; kingdom Metazoa; phylum Chordata; class Mammalia; order Primates; family Lorisidae; genus Loris; species Loris lydekkerianus. The sequence continues at coordinate 16,982 of CAUYPK010158457.1, read as the reverse complement.
TTTTGAAATTTACCAGTGGCTGCTGCATTTTCCACCTCGGCTTATACTCGAGTCACTAAGTTTTCCCATTTTTTAGGGTAAAATTAAGGGGGTCGGCTTATACTCGAGTATATGTGGTAATACATAGGTTGGGCATGCTGGCTCTTGCTGCTAACGCAGCACTCTGGGAGGCCAAGATAGGTGGAGTGCCTGAGCTCAGGAGTTCAAGACCAGCCTGAAGCAAAAGTGAGACCCTGTCTCTACTAAAAATAGAAAAATTAGCTGGGCCTTGTGGCAGGCACCTGTCGTCCCAAATACTTGGGAGGCTGAGGCAAGAGGATCTCTTGAACCCAAGAGTTTGAGGTTGCTGTGAGCTGTGACACCACAGCACTCTACCCAGGGTAACAGAGTGAGACTTTGTCTCAAAAAAAAAAAAAAAATTAATATATAAAAACTCAAAACTATACATATCATTTACATACAAAGATATTTACATATGTATATATTTTAGTATGTATGTCTGTGTTATCTGAAATCCTGGAATGCAAATGATATCATTTTTATTTCTGGTTATACAGTTCATGAGAAGGAGACATATTCTTAAAATTCATTTTCCTTATTCATAGCTTTATATTATTGTATCCTTAAAGTGAAATAAGCAGAAAAATCCTAAGAATCCAAACCAAAAGGACATTACTTAGAGTGACTTGCCCTGTCCTTTTTCTTTAATACAGATATTATTCTGTCAGCTATTCTTGATTTTTCTATACAGTGAACATCATTTCCACTAAAAGTCATATTAAAGACGTCATAAGGCTGATAAAGGGAATATTGGCTGCTGAACATCTTTGCTTTGTTTCATTGAAAGTATACTTTAGCAAGAGTCGGTAGCTGGGGATTTTTTTTTCCCAAATAAAGCAAAAAGATGTAAAAGCATTTTCAAAGACAAAAATGGATGTAAAAAATTATTTTCTTAAATATAAACAAGATTTTAGTTAAGCATGAATGAAAAATGGAATTCTCTTTTCTGGAGGTAAAACATATAACTATTAACAAGATTTCAACAATAGCATATGTTTAATAACAAATGTGTGTTGAACATCTGCTATGTGTTGGGCACTGTATTAGGCAATGTTTTAATTTATGCATTCCATAGAACAGAAGTGTAACTATATATTATGAAATATAGTATGTAATTCACATATGTCTTGATAATCACCTACACAAGCTTCGTGCATATTCCAAAGGCACTTGAGGGCTTCCTTTATATGTGCTATAATAATGTGGTGTAATAATGTGGTAATGTAAGCGTTGATAAAGGAAAAGAAATTTCTTCATCAACTTTATCTTCATTCTAGTTAGCAGATAAGTGTTTAGTCTTTTGCTTCCACTCACTTATGTGTTCAGCTATTCATTCATTCACAAATATTTGTTGAGTGCATATTATTTGCCTAGTAATTTACCAGTGTTGATAGGAGGAGGATTAGAACTCTGTCTTTTAAGTTCCTTATAGTCTAGTAAACTCAAAGTCTCCACCTCTCAATGTATGTGTGCTAAGCATGCCAGTGACCAATTATTTAGACAGATAATTTTTCTTTCTTTTTTTTTTTTTTCGTTTGAGATAGAGCCTCAAGCTGTCACCCTGGGTAGAGTGCTATAATATTACAGCTCACAGCAACCTCCTACTCTTGAGCTCAAGCCATTCTCCTGCCTCCGCCTCCCAAGTAGCTGGGACTACAGGCGCTCGCCATAATGCCCAGGTATTTTTTTTGGTTGCAGCCACCATTGTTGTTTGGAGGGCCTGGGCTGGATTTGAACCCGCCAGCTCAGGTATATGTGGCTGGCACTTTAGCCACTTGAGCCACAGGCGCCAAGCCATAGCAGATAATTTTTCTTAGAACCTTAATTATCTTCTCCAAACATTTCTATAAAGGCTTTCTTACCTTCTCATGATAGAAAAAAAGCAATATGCACATATTTTATACTCCACTACTAATGGAGTTCTCTCACTTTTTCCTTCCAATTCCAGTTGCTTTTCCCACATACTTAAGTATACCTTGGTGAAAGATAAAATTTACTTATAAACTCAGATTTGCTTCTGGGGTATTTCTCCCAAATCCATAGTTGTCAAGCTTTACAATAGTAATAGGATCATTGCCTCAGATCTATTTCCTTTTTTCAAGCTACAATTTACCCAAGAAATACACTGAAATAGAGCTGAGTGCGATGGCTTACACCTGTAATCTTAGCACTCTGGGAGGCTGAGAATGGTGGACTGCTTGAGCAAGAGCAAGACCCTGCATTTATGAAAAAAAAATTTTAAAAAAATTAGCCAGGCATTGTAGCAGATGCCTGTAGTCCCAGCTACTTGGGTGACTGAGGCATGAGGACTGCTTGAGCCCAACAGTTTGAGGTTGCTATGAGCTATTATGATGCTGTGATGGCACTGAACCCCAAGGGTGACTGAGAGACTCTCTAAAAAAAAAGCCCAAAAAACAAATGTAGTGAAATAATGGAATCCCATAAAACAAGCTGTATCTTTTTATAGCAGGGTCAGATAAAATACTGCTTGTTCTTTGCTCTGAAGCAAACATAATCATTCCTGTAAAGTGGGTTGAAGAGTGGGGCCATAATGGTTCAGTTGAAAGTTGTGGGGTAATCTAAGTTTTGCTGTCATTAGGTAAAATAAGTTATTTAACTCCTCTGAGGCTCAGTTTTCTCAGTTGTGGCATGAATTCTATTTCTATTTAGTCGGGGATACAATGAGAATTAAATTAGACTGTACATAATATGTCTAGCACATGGTAATAAGTGCTTTTTTTTTGTTTGTTTTTGTTTTGTTTTTTTGGTTTGTTTGTTTTGAGACAGAGTCTCACTCTGTTGCCCTGGGTAGAGTGTTGTGGCGTCATACTTCATAGCAACCTCAACAAACTCTTGGACTCAAGAGATCCTCTCACCTCAGCCTCCCAAGTAGCTGGGATTATAGGCACCTGCCATACCACCCGGCTAGTTTTTTTCTATTTTTAGTAGAGACAGCTCTTGCTCAGGCTGATCTCAAACTCCTGACCTCAAGCAATCCATTCACCTCAGCCTCTCAATGTTGAGTGTTGATAAAGGAATTTGTTCACCAACCTGTCTTTTGGGAAAAATTTGATGCTGAAGTCATAACTTTCATTTGTACATGGTACTTTCTGGAATATATTTATCCTTCTCTTTAGTTTACTATCAATAATAAGAGACTAATAAGTCAAGGTGAGTGTTTCTGCTCATTCTTCAAAGACATATTCATGATTTAATTTATAGACAAAACATTTTAAGGGTAGAACTACCCCACTACCCAGTTATCTCTGCTTTTTTTTTTTTTTTTCTTTTTTTGAGACACAATCTCATTCTGTTGCCCTTGGTAAGAGTGCCATGGTGTCATAGCTCACAGCAACCTCCAATTCTTGGGCTCAAGTGATCCTCTTGCCTCAGCCTCCTGAGTAGCTGGGACTACAGGCACCCACCACAGTGACCGGTTATTTTAAGAGACAGGGTCTTGCTCTTGCTCAGGCTGGTCTCGAACCCGTGAGCCCTGGCAATTCACCCTCCTTGACCTCCCAGAGTACTAAGATTACAGACATGAGATACCTTGTCTGGCCTCTAACTGCTTTTTAAGGTTAAACAGATGCATTTAGGATTCTAATCCTCTACAAGTTATCACTTACATGAAAATTAACTTATTAAAAATGTAATGGAAGGCCAGGTGAGGTGGCTCATACCTGTAATCTTAGCACTCCAGGAGGCCAAGGTGGGTGGATTGCTTGAGCTCAGGAATTTGAGAACAGCCTGAGCAAAAAGTGAGACCCCCGATCTACTAAAAATAGAAAACCTGGGCCAGGCGTGGTGGTTCACACCTATAATCCTAGCACTTGGGATGCCCAGGCAGGGGGATTGCCTGAGTTCACAGGTTTGAGACCAGCCTGAGCCAGAGGGAGACCTCGTCTCTAAAAATAACTGGGCATTGTTGTGGGTGCCTGTAGTCCCCGCTATTTGGGAGGGTGAGGTAAGAGAATCACTTGAGTCCAAGAGTTTGAGGTTGCTGTGAGCTATGATGCCACCATGGCACTCTACCCAGGGTGACAGCCTGAGACTCTGACTCAAAAAACAAGTAAATAAATAAAAATAAAAATAGAAAAACTAGCTGGGCATTGTGGCTGGCACCTGTAGTTCCAGCTACTCAGGAGGCTGAGACAAGAGGATCGCTTGAGCTCAAGAGTTTGAGGTTGCTGTGAGCTGTGACGACACTGGCACTCTACTCAAGGCAACAGAGTGTGGCTCTGTCTCAGTCAAAGAAAATGTCATGGAGCCTATGGTTAAGTTGGAATGTGCACATTTTCATTTTTCAAATTATTTTTAAAGATTTTAAGGATAAGTTGGCATGTTGATAGAGGTATTACACAGGGTAGGGACTTAATACAGAGATTCCTTATAGTGGATTCTGGTGGCAGCTCTGCTATATACCGTATATACTCGAGTATAAGCTGAGTTTTTTTGGCACAAAATTTATGTCGAGTTCGGGTTTTTCGGCACAAATTTTGTGCCAAAAAAACTCGGCTTATACTCGAGTATATAGGTATGTGTGTTACGCACTCTGAGAGGACCTAGATCACAAGTCAGTGGCTCTTTTTAAGGCTAGAATCTAAGTTCATTTTCTGACTGTTGGGAATACCCTGAGTTTTAATGTCTTGCTGGTATCTTTCTATTTATGTCTTCTCTATCAGCAGTGGTAACCGAAGTGGGGAGAATAATAATGTATTGCCAGAGAAAGAGAGGGAGAATGAGAGGGTATCTCAAAAGATTGGATTTGCATTTGTGCTTTCCTCTTTCCTGGAACCTCAAATACATATGTAACCTCAAACGTGTCATTTAACCTTTCTACCTCTCAATTTCTTTATCTGAAAATGGGAATTACAAAACTGACTCTGCAGATTCACAGCACTATTGTGAGCATTCTGTGAACGCTTTTGTAAGCTATGAGGCACTCTATGAATTCACAGTAAATTTGAAATCCAAAAGGTGGATATATAACATTATTACTTAATTTGCAATTTATATTGACACCATTAAAAATCAAATGGGAATTACATTTCAAGTGCTAGCTGTTACTGTGCATCAGACAGATATTTAACAAAATTTTGATAGGATAATAGTACTCAATAAATGTCAAGTGCTTCTGTTACTGAATCTTATACTAATGCATCATGTACTTTATTGCTAAGTGTTCCTCTTCCTCTTCTATATCTTCAGTCCCTTCCTGTCTTCTGGCTCTTTTATCTTCTGCTTTCAAGCACATATAGTTACCCACATCTTGAAAGAAATTGCTTGGCCAATTGCTTTCTGTCTCAACCACCTTATTTCTTTTCTTTCTTACAATGAAAAAACTGTATTGGCAGATTTCAGTGGTATAGTCATAATCTAGCAGGCATAGCACGTTTTATTGCGATCACTAAAAATTCATTGTCTTTTGGTCTCCATGTGTACTTAGAGAAATGGCATGCCTCCTTGGATCACTTTCCTTGCCAATGTTTTTTTTTTTTTTTTTTGCAGTTTTTGGCCAGGGCTGGGTTTGAACTCGCCACCTCTGGCATATGGGACCAGCGCCCTACTCCTTTGAGCCACAGGCACCGCCCTCCTTGCCAATGTTTCATTTATTATCAATGTGCTTTGTGGAAATCGTAATAATAAAACATATCTCAATAGCTTTATACATTGTCCACCACTAATGGAATATAGTTCTTATTTGTGACTTAGAGCCATGTCAATAAGAGTCTCAGTACTGTTTTTCTCAATCCTAAAACTTTCTATAAATGAGAGAATGAATAAAAAGTCTTCAAACGTAAAACTGTCTCGGAGTTTTTAAAAATCATGACTCTATAGTAGTGATTGGTAGATGAAAAAAATGTTTTTAAAAAAAACCTCAAACCTTGTTTATACCTGCTGCCTCCAATTTCTTGAGATTTGTTTTTCCCTTTGCCTACATTCCAGCTTCCTGCCTTACTGCTTTGAAAATGTTCCATTGGAACAAAGTCACCCACAATTCCTTTTTTGTCAAATTCAAAAGCCATTAATCTTCCTTTACCATTTGATCACCCTTTCCTTTCTGACACATTCTCTTAGTTTTCCCTCTTGAGACTATGCGTGATGCTCAATGCAGCAAGACAAAATGGGAAACTCAGTGGCCGCTGCTCTGACTATAGTCGTTACTGTTTTACTTAATAACAGCTTTTATTCACTGCTCACTATAATTCTCTCACCAATCCTAAGGAGGTTGGTACTATTATTCCCCCTTTACAGTTGAGGAAACGTTCAAAATTTAATCTACTTGCTCAAATTCACACACCCAGCAGGAACAGGATCTGCTCTGGGAAGTGTGAGATTTGGCAATGCAAAGGAGAGCTTTTTCCTAACTGGATCAAGGCATGCTGTGTTGTCTATATTTAGATTAAGTAGAATTTCTTTTAGTCCATTTACTTGTAGATTGGCAGAGTACTATTACTTCATTTCTGAAGATAGCATTTTAAGTACCGTAGCTTTTCCACTCAGGCAGTTCATCTACAATTTTATCAAGTTGTCTTTGGATCAATTTCACCAAAATCAAGAAGGTGGCTGGATAATAGGTTGTGATATGTCACTGACTTTTTTTTTCCTTTCAAGTTAACTGGCTTCTACAGGAATGGTAATGCAACTTTGGATTCATTCAGGCAAGGCTCTTACCACACGCAAGTTCGTGATTGGAATTGGTTGTCTGACAACAAAGATTTCTAATTAAACCACATAGTGTAATTTGTTCAACTTTTGGCTGAGCAGATTTTATTGAAGCCACTGCAGTGATACACTACCATTTAGTTGCCTATTTAAGTTGCGTGCTTATTTTGTTTTCTCAAGTAAATGCCCCAAAATAGGGTGATCTAGCTACAAAATATTTCCTTAAGGTTTTTGTTGGCATGTCAGTGTTAACAATTGGGAATTGAATGTTTTAGATTTCATCTGAAATTAGTGGCTCAAATACAATAATAAATGGTTTCCATGGTTGTCAGCTTTGATTAATGTAATATTAAAGCTCTTGGGTATATTATAGCACTACTTTGTTTTTTAACTGACAGATCTGAAAAAACAATAGAAACATGGTATCTGTCTTACGAACACTAAATGTATAGCCTTTTTTTTCAGGCCAGGTTTATTGAAAGAGAAGGTGGCCCGCCTGGGCAGTACAAATATGGCGTCCGCTGGTTTTTGATTTTATCACTGCATGCTCCCTTTTCTCAGAGACATTTGGCTTTATTCCAATAGCAAGTTTTTGTCACTGTGGTCTTTACCTATCTACCAAAATGCCTTTTAGTAATTTCACTGAAAAATCTGATGGAGAGAGGAAAGAATTACAGTATCTCAAAGATATTAAAGACATAATTGCGAAATAAATACAATGAGGAAAGGTGGAATTTTGCAATTAGTAATAATGCTTTTCATTGCAGAGCAATTTACACCTCTCAAAGGATTTTTATATACATCCTCTTTCTTCTTACTTAGCATTATATAACTGAGAAAATGAAAGCATTAAATAATTAAAGTACTAAGTGGATTATCTGAAGCCACACAGCAATCATCAGATCTAAGATTAGAAAACAAGTCTTCTTATGATGAGCCATTGTTCTTTTACAAGAATTTTTTTTTCTTTTTTTTTTTTTTAGGAATAGTTATTAAAATCTTTTTCTGGGTTGGCGTCTGTAGCTCAGTGGTTAGGTCACCGGCCACATGCACTAGGGCTGGTGGGTTCAAACCCAGCCAGGGCCTGCCAAAACAGCAGTGACAAAAAATAACAAAAAAATAGCCGGGCCTTGTGGCGGGTGCCTGTAGTACCAGCTACTTGGGAGGCTGAGGCAAGAGAATCACTTATATAGTTCTTTTATTTTTCTAAGTGCTTTCTGTTTGATGCATTATATTTTATCTTATTCTCTCATCTCAGAGGGAGACTGGGATAATTCACATAGTCACAACTACTCCCCATTTTTTGGGTACCTACAATATTACTCCCAAGGTAAATCTTATTATTTCCATTTTACAAATGAGGAATCTGAGGTTAAATAACTTCAAAATTACCCAATTGGAAAGTGGCTGCATTGGCATTAGAACTCAGGATTCCCAAGGGAATCCTGGTATCTAGATGCCTCCCTAGACTTTATTTATTTTAAGAGACAGAGTTTCACTTTATCTCCCTTGGTAGAGTGCTGTGGTGTCGCAGATCACAGCAACCTCCAGCTCTTGGGCTTAGCTGATTCTCTTGTCTCAGCCTCCAGAATAGCTGGGACTACAGGCGCCTGCCATAACACCCGGCTATTTTTTGTTGCAGTTTGGCTGGGGCCGGGTTTGAATCTGCCACCCTCCATATGTGGGGCTGATGCCCTACTCACTGAGCCACAGGCGTCGTCCCTCCCTAGACTTTAAATCCTTGCTCTTCTTTCCATAATATGCTGTATGTCAGATCAAATGCTAAAGGTAAGAGACCCGAGAAGGCCACAGAACTAGTTAGGGAGCTGGAAGCAGTCTTGCAGTCTCTCTCTCTCTTTTTTTTTTTTTTTGAGACAGAGCCTCACTCAAACTGTCACCCTGGGTAGAGGAGGGCTCCAACTCTTGGGCTTAAGGGATTTTCTTGCCTCAGTCTCCCAAGTAGCCGGGACTATAGGAGCCCGCCACAACACCTGGCTATTTTTTGGTTGTAGTTGTCTCGTTTGTCAGGTCTGGGCTGGATTTGAACCTGCCAGCTCAGGTGTATGTGTCTGGCACCTTAGCCGCTTGAGCTACAGGCGCCAAGCCAGTCTTACAGTCTCTTGATTTTGTTCCTGTTTGGTGGTGTAGTCTACTGGGTAAAAGTATCAATTAGACTCATTTCTTCCCCAACTCCTTGCAGACAGTGGTGCCTATGTGATTCCTTAAGGCTGGCCTGTGTGTGTAATTTCCTTAAGACAGTTCCCCTCTGGGATTTATATACTTTGCTTGCCCTCTAACACATAGTATAAAAGATAGTTCTTTCCTTAATCCTGGCAAGTCCTGATGAGGCCTGGTACTGAGATGAGAGGTTAAGTTCATTTTCTCAAAGGATTAGGGAGAATAGTTAGGTACAAGCAGTTAGGTGTAGCACCGTGCTCAAAAGGACAGGATTTTTTCTAGATATTGTTAATGAATCAGATTTAATTGGTAAATGGGAGAGGTCAATCAAAGACAAAGTCTTTTATTTTTCAGAACTCCAAACTTCCCCCAAATGGCTTAAGTACACCTTAAAACCCAAACCTTTCAGCCCTAAAGGAACAGAAAGAAATCATAAAAGTTCCCCGAATTCTTTCCTGAAGTGTGCACACTTCAGACTTCTGAATTCTCAGACTTCACTCTGAGGGCAGACTCTGCTCATCCAAAGTTTTCCATTTTGGTCAGTTTGAGTGCCTCTGCAGGATGAGGTATTGTGAGTTTACTTTGAGCTGTGGGGGAGGGGAAAGCTGACCATTGGGGACTCCCATGTCCAGGAGCTGGTCACCCGGCTTCAAACAAATCTACATCACACTGGGGGGTTCCACTCCCTTTTTCTATGCCGATGATCCGCATTTGTCCCTAGAGTCTGAGATTTCAGTTCCTGGTGAGCCATTCTCATTTATCTGCCTTTTGTTTTTCAGCCTGTATTCTGCCTTAACTACTGACAATTATCATTTATTCTGTTCCTTTTAGCCTGGTGGTGAATGCTGAGGCTTTGCTAGCCTTTCAGTTCTGCCATTTAGGCTCTCTCTGAAAAACAGGGGCTTAACCACCAATTCCTTGATCTGTCTCTGGCTGAGATCATCTTAGAGGGGATTTCTGAGTCCAGATTTCTCCTTGAATCTTCTTTGGTGTCACAAAATAATGGTGGCGGGGGGGGGGGGGGAGCTCTTCCAGTGGTTCTGAATCATTTCTTTCTTTCATCTCTTAAATCTTTTTGAGGATCTTCTGCTCTTAGAAAAATGCATACAATTTTTGAGGTTTAGATGCCTTCTGACACCCCTGAATGTATCATTCGCAAACCAGGCACCCTGCCTGCTCTAGCAGACTTCTGGAGTTCTAGGTTCTGACCTAGTATGACTGCATCAGCAGTTGACTGTGGTATTTGAGAAGCAATAAACTGATTTTCTCTCAATTTTCTGTAATTTCCATAAATACTTTCAGCCCCATATTTTCGAATTTCTGGGAGAACAGTGGCAAGGAGAAGGTGTAATTACTTTCCAGTTTCTCTTATGTTTTCTTTTTTTCTTTGGAGTCTCACTCTGTTGCCCTTTGAGTAGGGTGCTGTGGCGTCATAGCTCACAGCAACCTCAAACTCTTGGGCTCAAGTGATTCTCTTGCCTCAGCCTCCTGAGCAGCTGGGACTACAGGTGCCTCTCCATGATGCCCCGCTAATTTTTCTATTTTTAGTAGATTCAGGGTCTCACTCTTGCTTAGGCTGCTCTCGAACACCTGGGTCAAGCAATCCACCTGCCTTGGCCTCCCAGAGTGCTGAGATTATAAGTGTGAGCCACTGTGCCCACCTGGCCTGCTTTGATGTTTTCTTAGAACCAGTACTCTGCTACCTCATAACATTTTTTACAGTAAGTGGAGCTATGACATTCCCACCCACTGCATGCAGCAGTAAAGTGACCTCTGGTGGACTTTTCTGATAGTTAATGGGAAATTCTGAAATAAGGAGCTGTCATTGTGCCATTGAAGTTACAGCTGCTGTTCAGTTACCCTAGACACTGAAGTTCTTCTGGATGCAAGATCGTGAGGCTGAGGGTGGGTGAGGGATGAAGAATGAAGCAAGATTCATCACTGGTTAAAAGTGGCTTCAAGAGATCAATATGGTATGGCTAGAACAGCTAACAATATTGACTTTAGAAAAAACAAAAGTGGTCTCTTTGGGATAATAAATGGTCATAATTTGAAATCTTTTTAAAATTATTATTATTTTGAGACAGTCTCACTTTGTTGCCCTCAGTAGAGTGCTATGGTGTTATAGCTCACAGCAACCTCAAATTCTTGGGCACAAGTGATCCTCTTGCCTCAGCCTCGAAAGTAGCTAGGATTACAGGCACCAGCCACAACGCCTGGCTATTTTTTAGAGATGGAGTCTCACTCTAGCTCAGGCTGATCCGAGCTCAGGCGATCCACCTACCTTGGCCTCCCAGAGTGCTAGAATTATAGGCATGAGCTACTGCACCCAACCCAATAATTTGAGGTCTATATATTTTTTGGCAAAGCAATAGAGTGAGTAGTCTACATTTTATGTTCTGTTTTGAGTGCTGGGACTTTTTGTTGGGAGGAAGAGAAGGAAACTAACAGATTTAAAGTTCCAACTTGGGGATAAACATTTCTTTTAATGTCACAAAATGTAATACCTGAGAGGTTTTATTTTCAGTATCATCTCTGGCAAATAAATTATCATGTAATTTGATGAATTCTGATAGCTTCTTTAATAAAGTGCTACAGGGGCTTAAGGATGGGCTGATTAGCTGGGAAAAGGCAGGGACAGAGCAGCATCATAAAGGAAGTAACATTTGGGTAAGCTATTATGCGGTCCAATATGATAACCACTAGCCGCATTTGGCTATTTAAATGTGTTTCTTAAATTAAAAATCTAGTCACTCAGTTGCACTAGCCACAAATGAAGTGCCCAGTAGCCACATGCAGCTAGTGGCTACTTTAACAGACAGCACAGGCTTGGCACCCGTAGCTCAGTGAGAAGGGTGTGGCCACATACACCAAGGCTGGCGGGTTCAAGCCCGGCCCAGGCCTGCTAAGTAACAATGACAACTGTAACCAAAAAACAGATGGGCATTGTGGCGGGTACCTGGAGTCCCAGCTACTCAGGAGGCTGAGGCAAGAGAATCGCTTAAGTCCAAGAGTTTGAGGTTGCTGTGAGCTGTGATATCATGGCACTCTACTGAGGGCAACATAGTGAGACTGTCTCCAAAAACAAGACGCCTCTCTCTGTTCCTTCCTGCTCCATCCAATCTATCACCACATATCACTAGTTTTACCTCCTAAATATATGTTCTGGATTCTTTCAGTACTGTCCCCTGTCCTCATACCATTCTCCATGTGATAGCTAGAGTGACTTTCTAATACACGAGTCTATTTAAGTCATTCCTTCATTTAAACCTGTTTAATGGCCCTTAGAACCAAGTCCAAATACCTACAGGTGAGTTCCAGACCTGCATTATTTTATTGACCTGCATCTGTTTTATTGAGACAGAGTCTTACTGTCACTGTGTTAGAATGCAGTGGCATCATCATAACTCATTGCAACCTCAAACTTCTGGTCTCCAGAGATTGTCCTGCCTCGCCCTGCTAAGTAGCTGGGACTAAAGGTGTATGCCACCATGCCCAGCTAATTTGTGTATTTTTTATAGAGATGGGGTCTCACTCTTGCTCAGGCTGGTCTTGAACTCCTATGCTCAAGTAATCCTCCTCCCTTCACTTCCCAAAGTGCTAGGATTATAGGCATGAGGCACTGGGCCTGGCCTGCATAATTAAATGAATTGATTAATTTATTTATTTTGAGTCAGAGTCTTACTCTGTTGCTCAGCCTAGAGTGTCATGGCATCATGATAGCCAAATTCTCTACACTAACCCCAAATTCTTGCAATCCTCCTACCTCAGCCTCCCAAGTAGCTGGAATTATTGGTACAAGGCACAATGCCTGGCTAGTTTTTCTATTTTTAATAGAGATGGGGTCTCATTCTTGTTCAGGCTGATCTCCAAATCCTGAGCTCAAGTAACCTACTCACCTCAGCCTCCCAGAGTGCTAGGATTACAGGTGTGAGCCACTGTACCCGGCTCATAACTTTATTCTTAACAATATCTCCAGTCTTAATTCTTTCCCTTTTCCTTACTGCAAAATCACCACTTTTGTGAGCCTTTGTATATGCTGTTCCCTCTGCCTGCAACATCCTCTCATCTTTCAGATCCACTCATCCTTCAGATCTGAGCTAGGGAAAAGCCCTGTGTGGTAACTTCCTACGCTTGCCCGGGAATGAGCTGGCTCCCCTTGTGGTGCTTAACCCTGGCCCAGGGCTGAGCTGGCTCCCCTTCTGGGGCTTACCCCTGGCCCAGGGCTGAACTGGCTCCCCTTATGGGGCTTACCCCTGGCCCAGGGCTGAGCTGGCTCCCCTTCTGGTGCTTACCCCTGGCCCAGGGCTGACCTGGCTCCCTTCTGGTGCTTACCCCTGGCCCAGGGCTGAGCTGGCTCCCTTCTGGTGCTCACCCCTGGCCCAGGGCTGAGCTGGCTCCTTTTATGGGGCTTACCCCTGGCCCAGGGCTGAGCTGGCTCCCCCTTATGGTGCTTACCCCTGGCCCAGGGCTGAGCTGGCTCCCCCTTATGGTGCTTACCCATGGCATTGCAGTGTTCTGGTTGCTGAGTGGTCCCTCCCATTGGAGTGCGTGATGAAGGCACAGACTAAGTCTGTCTTGTCCATTGTTGCATTCTCAGTGATCAGTGCAGTGTCTGGAGTACTAAAGGTGCTTGTGTATAGTTATTTATATGATATAATATTTTTAAAATAAAAATAACTTTGTTGGACAGATAGATAGATGGATAGTTAGAGAAAAAAGCCAATCTGTGTTTTATACCATGTTGTAGCATCTAGTTGTTGTTTTTTTTTTCTTGTAACAATTGGCAGGCTAGTGATGAATTTTAAGTAGGATAGCAACATAAACATCTGCCATTTGGAAAAGTCTCCTCAAGTGATACAGATTATGTTTGAGATAGGGGTGAAGGCTGGAAGCTGGAAGCAGTAATACTGAATTATTATCACAGTAATGCAGGACCAACCTGAATTAAGATAGTGGCAGGGGGAATAAAAATGAGAAGTTAGGCCAGGCATGATGGCTCACCCCTGTAATGTGAGCGTTTTGGGAGGCCAAAGTGATGGTGGTTGTGGGGAGGATTACCTGAGACCAGGATTTCCAGCCCAGTCTGGGCAATTTAGTGAGACCCTGTCTTTACAATAAATTTTAAAAAATGAGCTGGGTGTTGTGGAGTGTGCCTATAATCCCATCCTCAGAAGGCTAAGTCAGGAGGATTGCTTGTGCTCAGGAGTTCAAACCTATAGTGAGCTATGATCATGCCACTGCACTCCAGCCTGGGTAACAGAGCAAGATCCTATCTAAATTAAAAAAAAAAAAAAAGTGTTGATTTTGAGAGATGAGGAGTCAGAAATGATGGCATCTGGTAATTATTTCATGGGATGAGTAAAAGGAAAGAGTTCAAGATGACTTCCAGATTTTTAACTGGGGCAACTGGATGAATAAGTGATTCATAAATATTTGAAGAGAAGGTTTGGAGGAAGGAGTCATAACTCAAGTTAATTCTGTTTGGGACCTGGTAAATCGGGGCACCTCTGGGTTATCCACCTGAATTTGTCTATTAGGCAATAAGCCAGGGTTGGAGGTAGAGATTTTGGAGTCATTAGTGAAAGGGAGGGACTTGAAAAATACAAGTGGAGGTGAGAGGTGGATCACCCAGCATGGATGTGTAAAGTGACAAGAGAAGACGTCAGAGACGAAACCCTTGGGAATATTGACTTTTGTTTTAAGTTTGTTTTTTTTTAATTTTAACAAATCTTTATTGAATACCTTCTATATATAAGGGACTTTGCTTAGCAGTATGTCTATACATTCATATATGTTGGTGGGGGAAGAAGATTATGAGGAAATAAAAGTCTCAGTCACTCAGTCTCTTTGTTTCTCTTGCTCATCCTACTCAACAATAACAACAAAAGGTAAGATCCACTCACAGTCATTGCCCAGCGTCCACCGTAGTTCCTTTTGTGACTCTGGATCATGTTTCCTGCCCTTGGGACCTGCATTGCTCTTGAGTAACCTGAATCAGTTCTCAGAACTCTTTAAGGGCTTGTGCTTGGACTTCTCAGGATCTTCTTCCTCCTGGCTACTTTTAGGAGGATACCCTGCCCCAGCTTCTTTCATGAGGACCCAACTCTGGCAGCATCTGGCCCACTCAGGGTGAGACAGCTGGTTCAGACATTTGGTTTGGGGATTTTGTCTAATTACAATTCATCCTATACTGGGCCTCTATATCTAGGTATTTAGTCTTATACTTGTGAGCCTATTTCTCAAATTAGTGCACCCTGGCACTGGTCCTATGTTTAATACCTAGATCTCTTCTAACTTGGTAGAGCTCTGGCTTCCTTAGAACTGATCTTTTCGGATCCCTGTTCTGGTGATATTTATAATGTGCCTATAGCATCAGGTAATTATAGATTAATAGAATGTTTTTCTTGAAGAAATAGAAAAACTCAATATCTAATACTATTCTTCTAATTAACATTTAAAGATGCTGTTAGCTGGTAGGTATGGTGTCTCATGCCTGTAATCCTAACACTCTGGGAGGCAGAGGTGGGTAGATTGCTTGAGCTCAGGAGTTCAAGACCAGCCTGGATTAGAGGGGGAGCCCATCTCTTCTAAAAATAGAAAAGCTAGCTGGGCATGATGGCAGGTGCCTGTAGTCCCAGCTACTTAGCAGGCTGAGACAGAGATTTTTTCCTTTTTTTTTTTTTTTTTGAGACAAGAGTCTTAATTCGTCACCCTCAGTAGAGTGCTGTGGCATCATAGCTCATAGCAACCTCAAACTCCTGGGCTTAGCGATTCTCTTGCCTCAGCCTCCCAAGTAGCTGAGACTACAGGCACCCACCACAACGCCTGGCTATTTTTAGAGATGAAGTTTTGCTCTGGTTCAGGCTGGTCTTGAACCTGTGAGCTCAGGTGATCCACCTGCCTTGGCCTCCCATTGAGCCCAAGTTGCTAAAAGCTACAATGATACCATGCCGCTCTACCCAGGGCAACTGAGATCCTGAATAAAAAAAAAAAAAAGATGCGGTGGTGCCTGTGGCTCAAAGGAGTAGGGAGCCGATCCCATATCCAGAGGTGCCAGGTTCAAACCCGGCCCCAGCCAAAAAAACTGCAAAAAAAAAAAAAATAAAATAAAAAATAATAATAATAAAATAAAAAAGAATAATAATAGAAAGAAAATCTTCTTAAAAAAAACAGATGCTATTAAACCAAGTTCTATCATATTCCTATTCAAGCATGCTTAAATTTGATGCCTTTTTCTAATGTTCGATACAAGAACATAGAGATTTATTCTTAAAACATATGGAACAATTGAAAAATTTAAATAATGGGTTAAAAAATAATAGGAAAAAGAAGTTACGTGTGGTCGGTGCCTGTGGCTCAGTGAGTAGGGCGCTGGCCCCATATACTGAGGGTGGTGGGTTTGAACCTGGCCTCTGTCAAACTGCAACAACAATAACAAAAGTTATGTGTGAATTTCTTAACATGCTAAATTATTATAGACACTTGCTTGTTTGGGTCAGAATTATTATCTCCTTTCTTGTCTTTCCTGCTGCAGCAAAAATCCTCCAGGTGGATTGCTTGAACTCACAAGTTCGAGACCAGCCTGAGCAAGAGTGAGACCCTGTCTCTAAAAATGGCCAGGCATTGTGGCCAGCACTAGTAGGCCCAGCTACTCAGGAGACTGAGACAAGAGGATCTCTTGGGTCAAGGAGTTTGAGGTTGCTGGCAGCTACAGCGCTACAGCACTCCACTGAGGGTGACAAAGTGAGATTCTGTCTCAAAAAAAAAAAAAAAAAAAAGAAAAGCAGTATTTATTTTATATTGAAACATTTGTGGCTTTTTCCATAGAATCGCTTCATTAGCTTTTTGCCACAAGGGGGTGCTCTGGGATAATACTTTCAGCCAACTTCTCTGCTAACTGAAGAAAAGGCAAGCACTTAATATTTGTTAATTCTGGGGGGTGGGATTAAAGATGGCGGCTGAGTAACAGCTTCCCTGTAACTGGGCCTGGCGAATCTGGGGAGACAAGACTCCAGACATCTCTGGCCGGTGGGACCTGCCTACAATCATCCCCTTGAGGACACAGAGAGCCAGCA
>CAUYPK010158456.1:0-14641 GCA_963574355.1 Loris lydekkerianus | reverse complement strand
TCAGGATTTATAACCATTTATTTACAAGACTTTACTTCCTTAAATGGGGTTTTTACTTAATTAAATGTGCCATTAAATACTGTGTGTTAAATAGTTCAGTGGAATACAGTTCAGTTCAGCCGCCTACCTCTTCAGCTCAGCTGTGACATGTGGACTGAGCTGAAGCACCGCCCCCTCAAGCAGACAGCAGAAGACGACTGGAGACTACGTGCATTTGATTAGGTGCGCACCTCACGGAATCAAATAACCTGTATGACCCGAGTATAAGCCGAGTTCGGGTTTTTCGGCACAAATTTTGTGCCAGAAAAAACTCGGCTTATACTCGAATATATATGGTATATATACACACTAGACTCAGGTTTGCCTTTGTGGCTCATTCTACTTTGTAAGTACATGTTTTGGGGAGGACTTTACTTTCTGGCCACAGAACAAGAGACATGGAAGAAAAGGCAAATATCATTCTAGCAGAGCAGGAAGGATGATTCCATTAGACATGGTTGGAGTGTACTTAGTGACTGGCGCAAATGAACCATTAATTTCCAAATACTTCTAACAGGCTAGTTGAATTTGCAGGTGCTGTGATCTTAATGGTGTCTGTCTTCAGCGCTTTTAGGCTGAAGTTCACCCTTGTATCTTGGGCTATAGTGAGGAATTTGGGGGCTGGATGTCAGAGTTGTTGTGAGACGGGTATGTGAAAAAATAACTGATTTATTTTCTAGGTCAATTCCGTCAACTGCAACACAAGCTGGAAAATAGTCCTTTTCATGAAATGGAGTGATAACAAAGACGACATATTAAAGGGGGTAGGTTTGATGCTTTATGGCCTGGCAGCTTTTTGATACTTAGCTCTTTGTGGGGCAGCAGTTTAGTTCTCTTTTACAATTCATTTTTTAATTTCTTTCTGCTCTGACTTGTAGGGCGACGTGGTGAGGCTGTTCCATGCTGAGCAGGAGAAGTTTCTCACCTGTGACGAGCACAGGAAGAAGCAGCATGTCTTTCTGAGAACCACAGGCCGACAGTCCGCCACATCTGCCACGAGCTCCAAGGCCCTGTGGGAGGTGGAGGTGAGGAGTGGGCGGGGGATCCAGAAGAAAGGACTTGTGGGCTTATCGGGTATAAATCTGTAGGTACACAGTGTGTCTGTGTGAGCGTACATGTCACAAACAGGTGCTTATATCCATTCACCCGAATGGGTAGGAATGACTTAGCAAAATAAGTGCATTGTGCCACGTCAGAAGGCTGCCAGATGTTCCTGTGGGGAACAATATTATCTGCTTTGGAAGCAAACTCAAAGGAAGTTGGACCCTTTTTCCATGGGCCATCTAATTATCTCTTCTATTTTTTTCTTTCCCTTCCTTGCATGCTTATCACAACTATATTTCTTTTTCTTTTTTTAAATTTCAAATTAATATGAGGATACAATCAGGTTACAATGTTTGCATTAGTTAGGTAAAGTCCCTGTTGTAGTTGTGTCCTGTCCCCAGACGATGTGCCATGTACCATTACATTGTGCCTGTTAGGTACAATACTCCCCCCTCCTCTTTTCCCCCTCCCCCCAAATTGATTTTGAATTGAGTTTTTCTCTTGTATAGGAATGTATTAGTTCATCTACTGGCTTCATATTAGTTTTTAGTGCATTGCACACTTGCTTTTCCATTCTTGTGATACTTTACTAAGAAGTATGGATGTTTCAACTCCATCCAGGTTCATACAAAAGATATAAAGTCTCCACGTTTTTATCACAATGATGTTAAATCAAGTGTCTATCCTACATGGTACATGGGTGACCCCCACATTAGGTGATGGGGTGGAAATGAAAAAAATACCCAGGTAACTAGGACCACAACAGGACGGGAAAGGTGGTGAGAGGCAATTGCATGTACTCTGGAGGTTTCAGTGAGGAAAGAGCTAGTTGTGTGAAGGAATAAGGAACACTTCCTGAAGGAGGCATTCGGTGCTTCCAGGATGATCTGTGTTTCAGATGGGAGAGGTGAATGGAGGGGGTCATTTCCTGTAAGAGAATGGCAAAGCTTGGAAGTACGAGGCAGCCTTGGGATAAAACTCGGCAGCTCATTGGGTGGGGAGCATAGGATTAGTGGTGAGAAATAAAACAGCCTGTTTTTGGAGAGTGGGGCCTGCAAGGCTGTATAGGAAGCAGAGACTTAATTTATAAGCAGAGGGGTGAGAATTGGAGAGGCTGGTTTTGAGCAAGGGAGTGCCATACTCAGTGTGAAACTTAAAGAAGATGGAAGATTCTGCCCTCAACACGTAGCTTATTGAAAGGAGAGACTAGAATTACGGAACCAGGAAGGAAATAGTTTGAATGCTTGATGACAGAGGCCCTGCGAACTCAGTTCCTTACCCAGGGTCTTCCTGTATGTTTAATTGCAGCTCTCTGAGCAGGGACATTTTTGTCTGCTTGCCACTTCTCCTCCCTAACTTTAGTTGTTTTATGTTTTAATCACAATCTAGCTTGCGTTTGGTGAAGCTCCCAAGTCAAAAGTTTACAGCTCAGTGAATTTTTACCAATAAATTCAGCAATGTAACCAGCATGCAGACTGAGAAAGAAAACAGTAGCAGCACAGAAGGTCCTTTGGGCCTCTTTCTGGGCAATGTCTTTCTTTTACCCTTGGAGAGAGAACCACTGATTCTCCCTCTATCTCCGTAAGTTAGTATTGCCTGGTTGTGAACTCCATAAAGGATAGATTGCCTTTTTTTTTGGTCTGATTTTTTTCTTTTTTGTACTCAGCGTAATTATTTTAAGATTCATTTGTGTTGTTGCACGTATCAGATCACTCATTCCTTTTTGTTGTTTTACGTTATTCCATCATATGGAAATCTCACAATTTATTAATCTGTTCACCTGTTGATAGACATTTGAGTTATTTTTGGCTATTACAAATAAAGCTTTTAGGGACATTTGTGCCCAAGTTTCCATATGGACATCAGCTTTCATTTCTTTTGGGTAAATACCTGGGAGTGGAATAGCTGGTATATATTAACACATAGTAGGTATATATTTAACTTTATAAGAAATTGCCAAACTGCTTTCCAAAGTGAATGAGCCATTTTACATCCTCACCAGCAGTGTATGAGAATTTTCAGTTTTTCCACATCTTTACCAAGACTCAGGATGGTGAGTCTTTTCAATTTAGTCATTTTGATGGGTATGTAGTAACACCTTGTTCAAATATTTTGCCCATTTTTAAAATTGTCTTACCCCTCTTTTAACATGGAAATCGTAGTAGGTTCATTTTGGCCATAGTATAGAAAAGTTTCTGCAGTTAGCATGTTTAAAAGGAATTTTCATAGAGTTTTTGTTAATTTCCACACACTATCTGTTTTCCTCCTCTCTACACTCAGAGCGTTTGCCCATTAGTTATTGTACGTGTCTGCATAGGGACCTGTCTATCCTACTAGGTTATAAACGCCTTGGGAGCTAGAACCTGGCTTTGAGCTTTGTTGTTAATCATTGATATCCCCATCGTCTTCACCACAGAGGTTTTTATACATTCAAAACAGTCTCTCAGAAACACTTACGTGTGATTTGAATGCTGTTGCAAGAAAGAAAAACTTTCTCATCTTCCCAAGTTAATGCAAACTGGGAAAAATTTAAAATTGAGAAAACAAGGGAAGAAGTGAACTGTTGTTTCACTAACATAATGTGTCCACTTCCATAGACTTCTGTGAGCAAGATATTTTTTGCATAGTTGACATCATTTTATAAGCAATTTTGTTTATATGCTTTGGTGTGTTGTTATAAAGTAGAGGTCTGAGTTTAGTACCTTAAAAGCAAGAATTGTCTTATTCACTTGACATTGATTGAAATGAATAAAAGATGATGACTTGTGAAGCGTTTTAGAGGCATGGACTTCTAGAAATTTAAGTACTTGAAAGTCTAGGGCAGTGTTTTCTTTTTTGTTTCCTTCTGAGAAGTAACAGCTATCTAATTCTTATTCTCTCAAAGGTTGTTGCCTGACAGTTTCCCCCTCCCTGTGAATTTCCTAAGGAAACATTGTCTCCCTTTAAAAAATTTTTGTTTGTTTGTTTTTACAGATTCTAGAAAATAAAAGGAGAACACCATCTGTTTTACATTCTTAGTTGTGATCTAGGGTTTACGTTACACTTCTGAAGCACATTGCAGTCAATTTTATATCATACCCTATTTTTGACATATAACATAAGAACCCTTTAATAGGTTACTTCCTTTTTTCTCCTGTCCTTTGTCTTGTTATTGTCATATATTTTTCTGTTATATATGGCATAAAGCTCACAGTACATTTTTATTTATTTCACGTTGGTTAGTCTCTTATGTTTCAGAGACATATAAAAAGAGAACAGTAGTCCTTTGTATTTGCCATGTAGTTATCCGTCCTAGCTCTTAATTCCTTGATACTGATCGAGTAATTCATCTGGTCTCATTTCTTCAGCCTAAATAACTTCCTTTGTCATTTCTTATGGTATAGATCTGCCAAGGACAAATTCCCTCAGTTCACGTTTGTGTGAAAAGACCTTGCTTTCACTTTCATTTTAAAAAATCTGTGTATTTTCCTTTTTTAAAATTATATTGAGTTACACTTCACACATTTAAAGTGTACAATTCAGTAGTTTTAAGTAGGTTTGTAGGGTTGTGCAACTGTTGACATAATAACTTTTAGAACTTTTTTTTAGCTGCAAAGAAATTCTGTACTCATTAGTAGTCACTCTTTATTTCCCCTTAAAATTTCCCCCATTCTCCTGCCCTTGGTAGCTCAGCTACTTTCTAGCTTTGTGGAGGTCAGTCACCGAGTTTCATGACTTGGGCCCTTGTGGAAGCTAGGCTTTGACCTTTAGTTTCTGGATCTCTGCTGGTGGTCCATTTGGATGGTCTCTCCGTACTTCCTGCAGAGCTGGTTTTGTAGTGGCAAATTTCCTCAGTGATGGCTTGTCACTAAAAGACTTGATTTCTCCATTGAATTTGAAACTTAGTTTAGCAGGTTACAGAATCCTAGGCTGTAAGTTGTTTTGTTTGATATGTTGAAAGTGGGAGCCCAATCTCTTCTGTCTTGTAAAGTTTCAGCTGAGAAATCCGTTATCATCCTGATGGATGTGCTCCTGTAGGTCAGATGGCCCTTACGTCTGGCTACTTGCAGAATTTTCTCTTTCATTTTGACCTTGGCCATGTTCATAACAATGTGTCTAGAGATGCTCTGTTTGAATTGAGATGAACCAGGGTTTGATATCCATCTAAAAGGCATGTATCTGAATCTTTTGGTGATGCTTAGGAAATTTTCAGTTATGATATTCTCCAGTAAGGCTTCTTCTTCAGGGATACCTATAATTTGTATGGTCGTAAGCTTCATGAAGTCCCATACTTCTCTGAGAGATTGGTCTGCTTTTACTCTCTTCTTTTCTTTTCTGCCTCTCTAAATGCCTGAGTTAGCTCAAGAGCCTGTATTCAAACTTTGAGATTCTTTCCTCTCTATGGTTTAATCTGTTATTGAAACTACTGCATTTCTAAACTCCTTGAATGATTCCTTTGATTCTTTAAGCTCTAATATATCCTTTCTAATTGCATCATGTCTTCCATTCATCTTTTGGGTCAATTTTGGATTTCCTTTTGGTGATTTTCCATGTTCCATTCAATTCCCTTCATTGTTTTTGCCATTTATACTCTACATTTCCTTTCTCTCATTTCCATAATTTCTTTATGGTTGGGATCATGATCATCTGTGGTAGCTGCCTTATGATCCCGTGGGGAGGGTTGATCTGTTCTGGTTTTTCATGTTGCCAGAATTTTTTTGTTGGTTTCTCCTCCTGTGTGTTTTCTTCTTGCCTTGCCTCCTCCTCCTTAATCTTCCTTATCTCTGTACTTTGATCTTGAAGGGGCTGAAAGTGGCTGATGAATGTCTCTAGTCTGCCATCTTGGGGCTTTCTAGCACTGTAGATTTGCCTATGCTGAATATTTTATGTGAATGGAATCCTACAATATGTGGTCGCCTTCTTTTACGTAGAAAAATGTCTTGGTCTAATTTGGACTGCTAAGGAAAAATATCACAAACACAGTGCCTTATAAATACATCAGAAATTAACTGTTCTTATTTTTATGGTCTGGAAGTCCAAGATCAAGGCACCAGCAGACTGAGTATCTGGTGAGGGTCCACTTCCTAGTTCATCTGCTCTACCCTCACATGGCAGAAAGAGAGTTAGGGAGCTCTCTTGAGTCTCTTTTAATAAAGGCATTGCTCCCATTCATGAATCTTTGCCCCTCATAACCTAATTTCCTCCCAAAGGCATCTCCTAATTCTGTAACCTTGGAGGGTAGGTTTTAATATACAAATTTTGATCAGGAGACACAAACATTCAGAAAATACCAGATAATATTTTCAAAGTTTATTTATATTGCCATGTTTATCAGTACTTCATTTATTTTTATTGCCAAATAATATTCCATTGTATGGATATGCTGTATTTATTAGTCCGTTTATCATTGATAGCATTTGGATTGTTTGCACTGTTTGGCGCTTGTGAATAATGCTGCTATGCATATTCATACACGGGTTTTTGGGTGGATTTATGTTCTCAAGCCCCTTGAGAGTAGAATTGTGGATCATGTAGTATCTCTATGTTTAACCTTTTGAGGAACTTCCAGGCTGTCTTCTGAGTGGTTGCACAATTTTAGATTCCCCCAGCAGTGTATTAAGTTCCAGTTTATCTACATGGCTTTCATTTTTGGAGAATATTTTTATTGGCTATAGAATTCTAGGCAGATAATTTTTCTTTCTGTACTTTAAAGATTTTGATCTACCGTCTTGTGGCTTGCATTATTTCTAACTGAGTTTTTAAAATCTTTCTTCCCTACACAGTGTCTTTTCCATGTGCCTACCCCTGAGGCTTTAAAGATTTTTCTTTTTATTTCTGATTTATGTCAATCTGATTACCATGTGCCTGTGTGTGTGTGTGCACACTTGTGCCTGTGTCTGTGTATCTTGCTGAAGTTCATTGAGTTTACTGAGTAAATGAATCTATTGTTCTTTTCAACAGTATTGAATTTTCCTGTTTTGTTAATAAAGTTACTTGTGGATCAATTCGATCCATTAGAGAGCAGTGATTTTCAACTGATGTGCCTCGAGAGGATCTTAGTTGTGCTATGAAAAAGTTTAAAAATCATTAATTAAATTATTTTTAAAAGAAGTTCAAAGTAAACATCTTTTTTTAACTCTTTTTTTTTTTTTTTTTGATCAATGTAATTTAAGTGTGCCATGGAAGTATAGCTTTTGGTTCGAGTGTGCTCTGAGATAAACAAGTTTGAAAAACACTGTTTTAGAGGCTTGTCTTCAAGCTTCCTTGGGTCAAGTGTAGTGTAGCTTTAATTAGGTTCTGGATTAGCCCTACTTCTAAGGTGAGGCCGTTTTGATATCTCTACTAATGCCCACGATGTTCCACAACATCTCTACTTTGTCCCATCAGAAGCAGGGCACCTCCCAGCCCCACGTGAACCCTGGCAATATTGAGCTTGCATCTTCCCTGTTCTTTATTTGGCCGTGTTATCCAAGAGACACTGCTTCTTTGGAGAGACATTATTGAATACCCCCATACATTTGAGTTTGGATGTTACATATGAGTCTTGCAGTGTGTTCATTGGAAGATACTGATTTTTTTCCAACTTGTGAATAACGCACCTGTATTATGACTTGTAGTGTCCCAGATTCAGTGTCATCCTAAGTATGCGTTGGTATTTCTTCACCCCTTGTTGATCATTCTTCATTTGGCAGGTAGTCCAACATGACCCGTGTCGGGGTGGAGCTGGATACTGGAACAGCCTCTTCCGCTTCAAGCACCTGGCCACGGGGCATTACTTAGCAGCAGAGGTAAGTGGCACACCCATGGTTTTCTCTTTCGAGGCTGACACACTTGACCACCTCTTCTCACTCCCTTATGGCCATGGGGTAGCTAAAGGCTTAGAGAAATACTCAGTCACTTTGCTTTTCCTCTTGTCTTTCTATTTCCTTCTTCCTCGTTTCCCTAGAAAGAAAGAGGGAAAAATAATACTACATTGAAGTACTTGACAGAGGGTCTGATCAAGATACAGAGAGCAAGAAAGTGAGAAAATAATGACAATCTACCTGGCTCTGTGGCCTGATGGACAGTACATGGGACTTCTAGGCAGAAATTAATACTGATTTAAGTTTTTTAGAATTTTCCTTCTGTTTTGCTCTTGCATACTGCCCTTCCCACATCTTATCTCCCAGCCCCACTCCTAACATGAGTGACTGACTGAGTCTCAGCTGCAGCAGAAACATAAAATGTAAAGTTGGAGGCATTAAGATGTGCAGAGTTAGACAATTTTATAAAAGCAACCTGATTACTCAGAGCCTGAGTGGAATAGACAGGGGCTTATCTTTTACTTGCAGGAACATAAAAAATCATAGAAATTAACCTTACCTTAAATGTCTGTGAAGGGTTTTTGAGGACAGGAAAGACTCAATACTGTAGGACAGGAGGGGTTTACCTTCTAATTTTTGTATCAAATTAAATACCCACCCTGCTATATGACAGATGCTGAGTTTTACTCTGATCTGCTGGAAGATGTATGATGCATATATATTCGTATCAGATTTAGTCGTACATCAAAAGACCCTTCCTGTCGTCCAGCACCACTGGTGAGATCACTCAGATTTCCAAGGCAACACGTGGGTGTCAGACTGCTTTTGCGACTGACCCAAGGAATGCTGAATTCAAATGTGTTCATCCCCAGGGTGCCTGATACGTGTATGAATTGATGATTTTGAAATATTTAAGAACCGAAGATCAAGTCTAAGTTTAGATTTAAAATGGAGCTGTAGAGAATTATGGATCCAACTAATCAGCTGTGAAAAATGTTGATTTATGTGGTTTGTTAAAGACTAATGGTGGTTGCATTATCTGTTATGTTTTGAGGCTAATGTAGCTCTTGCTGGAGGCCTAATTTTTTTTTTTTTTTTTTTTTTAAACTAAAAATAAGCAGGATTATCCATGACCGTGTCTTGATCTTTTATTTATCTCAGACTTTTAACTGTTGCTTTGCTGGTGAATTCATTGTGTTCCTCTGTCTACACTTGAGAGCCGTCCGTTGGTGATTGGTAGATTGTTCATGTGTGTTGTACCCGTGTGACACGTGTCGTTGTGGCATGCTGGTTTTACAGACAGAGGGAAGGGACAAATTCTTAGCTGTTCAAGGATGTTTGCAGGCCTGGAAGTCTCCTGCTAGTGGAGCCCAGTCCTTGACAAAACAATGGATGTTTTAATTTCCTAATGATTCTTTTTCATCAGGTAGACCCTGACTTTGAGGAAGAATGCCTGGAGTTTCAGCCCTCAGTAAGTATGGGAAAGAGCCTTCCTGTCTTCATCTGGTAGGGTGAGGTCAAACAATGTGGAAGCCCATTTAAGACACTGAACCTGCTGCCTTAGAACAGGGCTGTGTTCTTCGCGTCCCTTGAGGGGGATCATATCCCTTTGTGTTGGGACTGGTCCGAAGGACTGTTGGTCACTGTGCTATTTCTGTGTGCCTGGCAAGGAGTCTCTACCTTAAAGTTGGAAAAATTCGAGGTATCACGGAATATTCTTAGCCTGGATGCGGTAATGGCCCACGTAGGAGTTGGTGTTCTACAAACACTCATCTTATTGCTGTTGACTCCAATCTGTGACTGACTCAGATTTTTCAAGGAATAAGTGTGTGAGGTATGTGGTGTCATTGAGATTGTGCAGGTAACAAAGGCATGGTGTAATACCTGGCATCTGATTAGACACTTCAATTGCCTAACCTTTTTTTTTTTTTTTTTTTTTTTTTGTCCTTTCTGCAAAGTCAGAAATAGGCTTTTTGGGGTCTAATGTGGTTTAGAATTTTAAAATAGATTTTTTGCTGGAAACCACATTGCCAAGTTCTGCTGCTATATAGGCACTTGGTGTTCAAGTGTCCACGGTTGCGGGTTGAGGAAGGCAGCGGTTGTGTTACATGGAAATGGTGGGTATAAGTAAAAGGTTTTTTATGGAATACTTGATTGTGGTCTGGAAGAAAAACATAAACTTGGCAAAGCAAAAACCAAATAGATACTTCTGCACTTGGTGTGTGCGTCTGTGTGAGGATCTCAGTAGGGGATGTGGCAGGCTGTATTGAGTGTATTTCCTTCTTCTCTCCCCCCCCCTCCTCTTTTAGTGTAAAATTTTAAATAAAATGGGAGGGACTTTAAAGTAGGCACATTACTGAAGGGAGTTGGGGTGGGGAGACTATAGTTCAAAATATAATTGTCTTTGGAAGGTATTGTGAATTCTGCAGTCACTGTCACCCTTCCAGTTATTTTGGGGAAGAAAGTTAACTTTGAAGGGAACCAGAGGGGTGGGGTTCTGATTTGGGGCTGAGGGCTGCTGATTTGGGGCCCTGCTGGGGAGCTTCTCGTCCCCGTTCTGCTCCTTGGTGGAGCACTTGAGGCTAACGTTCCTTCTTGAGACTCTTACCGCCCTCACTTTGGAAGTCTGTTTTGGAAGCTTTCCTCCCACAGTTAATATGTCTGAGTAAACACTGGCCTGGTCCAACTTCCTGTTGATGCACAAGGAGTTTCTGTGGACTCCCCCGTAAAGCCACTCTGCATGGTGTTCCCGTAGGTATAGTTTGAACTTTTCACTAGTGGGGCATTATGTTTCCTAAAGCCCTTCTTGTCCTTGCACCTTCTTTATTACAAGAGAAGGAACTGCCCTTGTGTGACTTGATTCCTGCAGTCTCTGTGCTGCCATCTGAGGTAACCCAGAGTCTCACCTCTGACATTCAGTGAGCCCTGGCTTCTCAGTGACAGCTGGGGTCTCAGGGAATCTTGTGCTCTGAGGGCTGTGGGGCTGCTCTCCTGGCCTCTTGATGTGTGAGGGAAGACTGGCATTTTCAGTGAAGGAGGAAGAACAGAGTGGTGAAAAGCAGGATGTGGGTGGGGATCAAGACAGACCTGGATTTAAATACCAGACTTACCACCCACTGTGAGCTGTGTGACCTTGGGGAAGTTACTTTCTGTCTCTGAACCTCAACTCCTTCATCTGTGCAGGTGGCATTGTTTAGATTGTCTGAGATCGTTAGCATTTTTAATGCTTTTGTATCACCAGGTCATTTGGGCTGTGCAACAGCCGCATAAAAGGAGTTAGGAGAAGTTTTATGATCTTCATTTGACAGGAGGAAGAAGAGGGATCCTGACTCATCACGTGCCTCAGGTTCTCTGAGAGTTTAGTGTTTGTTTTATGTTTTCAGGCTTTTTCTTAAAAGGTGGATGGAGGTGGATGTGCTGGCAGGTTGTGGGTGCGGAATTGCTTTGGTAATTGCTTTGGTCCGGCTACTCTCCTGTGGCTTGGGCGTGTGGAGCAGGGATGTATGAAGAGGGGGCTTAGCCTGCAGCACAACTTCTGCCTCTGTGGGCAAGGCGTTAGCATTGAGAGAATCCTACACCCTCACCCTCTTTGTGGCTGGAAAGTCTACAGTCGTTTTCATGTGGGAGATGGAGCGGCTCATTCTGCCCTGCTCATTGCTTTTCCTGAGACTAGCATCCGTTGCCTGTAGTTGCCTCAGACCTCATGCAGCTTTATTATGCTTGTCCTTCTAGATTCAGCAGCCTCAAGTCACTGGCGTGGTGCCAGAGGGAGAACAAGGACAGCCTGAGTGAGGCTCCCTCTCCTCCCTGGGCTTTTGCACATGCCTTTCTCCCCACTAGGTGGCAGACTCGCACCGCACGCCGAGAGACCGTGAGGCTGCTGTTTCCAGACACAGGGGGCTTAATGCCATTGTAATTTTCCTCTAGACTTCCCGCAGGTCTCTGAGATTTAACTGCCAGCCTGTAGCCCTGTGTCTCAAACCATAATCGGGTCAGTGTTTATTTTGAAAGTAGTACGTGGAACACTTTGCCGGGTAGTTAGGAGAGAACACATGTTTACAGTTCTTTTCCAGAATGGAGGTTGTGGAAGCCTTCTGTCACTTTCTAGTTGACACCCATTTTCACATAGCTGGAATAAAGGGTCTCTGGTTTATCTAAGTAGAAATACAGGTTATTAGAGGATAAAGCTTGGGGAAAAGAGGCAGAGGTTTCAGCTGTTAAAAGAACTAAAAGAATTACACTGTATTTTGTGTGTGTGCGTTTTTAATTTACAGTCACAGCTGGGGCTGCTGCTACCCTGGGAAGCAGACTCTTGCCTGCTGCATTCCTCCCCCTCAGCCCTCAGAGAGTTGGATTTTGTTGGTCTTTCCTCTCTGCCTCCTTTTTTTGGAAAGGAGGCAGGGCTTCGGCCTAAAAGCAAGCCAGTGACAAAGAAAATGTGGTCTCCCAGGAGATGCAGGTGGATGTTGTCAGATGTTGAGAATGATCCCATGATGCTCCCTGCGCCCGCCAGAGCCAGCGCCTCGTCTAAGCCCGCTTCTTCACAACTGTCCTTAGACATGTGGCCTTCGGAGCTTTTCACGTTGCTTAGGAAAGCTTTTGTCATCGTTCACTAGATTTCACTTGGATTTTCTGCAGTCTCCGCCAAATCCTGATGCAGTTGGAGAGGCCCTTCTTGCCTGAGTTGTCATCAGCAGCCCTCCCAATTAATGACAGACATTTTTTCCAGGGGGAGGCTGACGTCTCAATTTTTTTGTTTTTTTTGGCCACACTGGGATTGCTGCTTATGAACACTTGGATTCAAGTTTCTTTTATTTTATTTTTCCTCTGGGAAGTAGCTACATCATTTTGTCAGCAGACAATTTTTACTGTAGGTTAACACAACTACTCATAACCACATCCATGGGATAAGTTTCCTTAGCAGTGCCCTCTCTCCCATGACTCTGCAGATGTGTGCGACTCTGTGGAGTCCTTTGTCATCTAGAGCACTCTCTCCATGGGCATCAAGTATTGTTATCTCCACGTTGTTGAAACCTTTTTATTGCAACATGAGGTAGAGAGTGAACATTTTTGGCTTCCACGGCCGACTGTTACCTTTTAGGGCTGCTCTGAAACGGTGGTCCTCTCCCTGCCAACTGTAACGTTCACTACCATTTCTTCTCCGTTCCTGTGGATTGTGGAGTGACTGTAGTGAGTGGAGAGGGTTGCCATGCAGAATTCTTGATTTGATGACTTTTCCTCCTCAGGTGGACTCTGATCAGGATGCATCTCGAAGTAGATTACGAAATGCCCAAGAAAAGATGGTGTACTCCCTGGTCTCTGTACCCGAAGGCAATGACATCTCCTCCATTTTTGAACTTGACCCCACCACTCTCCGTGGAGGTGATAGCCTTGTCCCAAGGTATGATTTTTGAAACTGCTTATCCCAAGAGAATCAGGGCCAGTATATGTGGCTTGACCACGGTTTATATGATTCAAGGTAAGGTATATTGCCTTTTAAAAGCTTCTGTTTTCATCGACTTCCTCTTTATTGTAATTAATACCTAGGTAGGTATTGGTCTGTGAAACCCATCTGCATTTCAGTTTTAAGAAATTTTATATATATATATATAGTGTTCTCTATTCTGGAAGTTATTTAATGAATTTTTCTTAGGATCCCAGAAGACAGGGGAATGGCATTTATTATATGCTCAGTGTTTAAGTTGGTTAGGAAAAGAACAGAAACAGACAATTTGAAGTATCACATTGTTCCATCAGAAGATGCTTCATGGGAAACTCTTGGCAAAGAAGGAAAGAGGTGTTCCTTGGCCATATTCCCCAGTGGGTTGGAAGAAATCCCTATAATACTGTGAGAAGGAAAAATTTAAGTTTCCGGGTCAAGTGACTAACCAGGTTGGAAATCCCCTGCCTCTATATTCCCTCCATTCATTATGTTTTTTTCTTGGCAAACTTTCTTTGTGGGGAATTTTCCTCATACTGATTCAAAACTCAGACGCAAGAAAATCTTTGTGATCACTCTGGCCAAAGTGTCTGGCATGGTCCACCAGTGTGTTCACTTACGATCTTGAACTGGATACTTGCTGTCTTCACTTGAAATGAATTTTTATTCCTTCTTGCCCTTGGCTGCCAACCTATGAGGCAGAAGAGAGTAGGGTGTTCTATCCATCGATCCCATGGAGTCATGAAAAACCTTAGGTATAATACAGACAGTTATCTCCATCTTAGAGTTGTGTTAAATTTTCATCCTTTAAAGATCAGATACAGGAATGTCCATAAAATGTTACAAGTAAAGGCATTTTTGTAATAGTCACGGTTAAAAGGCTTCTTCAGAACCAGAATGAAAGGAATAATGGCAAATCCTGGATAAATTACAAAAGATTATAAAATTGTAGTATGTGTAAACCATGTGCATCAAGTAAACATGGGGAGAGCATGTAGCTCTGTTGCTATTTTGTAATTGTCCTGATATCATGGCTTTTTTGTTTTATTCTTAAATCATAGCTGTGTACATTAGTGCAATCAAGGGGTACTTTAAGGCTGCATAGTATTCCATGGTATACATGTACCACAATTTGCTAGTCCATTCGTGGGTCCATGGGCACTTGGGCTTCTTCCATGACTTAGCAATTGTGAATTGGGCTGCATTAAACATTCTGGTACAGATGTCTTTGTTATATTGTGATTTTTGGTCTTCTGGGTATAAACCTAGTAAAGGAATTATAGGATTGAATGGCAGGTCTATTTTTAGATCTCTAAGTATTCTCCAAACATCCTTC
>CAUYPK010158450.1:0-20433 GCA_963574355.1 Loris lydekkerianus | reverse complement strand
GTGCATCTTACAAGGGTACATGTGAAACTTAGTAAATGTAGAATATAATTGTCTTAACACAATAACTAAGAAAATGCCAGGAAGGCTATATTAACCAGTGTGATGAAAATGTGTCAAACTGTTTATAAAACCAATGTATGGTACCCCATGTTTGCATCAATGTACACAGCTATAATTTAATATTAATAAAAAATATATATATCCAATCTACTCAGTACTACTGTGAAACCAATTTAGGATCACTCACACTTATATATAAAGAATGAAACACAGATATAGCCTAAGATGAAGGAGGAAAGGGGAAAGGGGAGGGAGAGGGGATGGGAGAAGAGTAGGTTGATAGAGGAAAGATTAGTCGGGGGACCACACCTATGGAGCACATTGCAAGTACAAGTTCGATCTATCTGGTGTAGAACACAGATGTCTTAATGCTTTAATTGGGTAGATGAGGTGAAAGCTATGTTGATTAGTAGGATGTAAGCACTCCAATTTGTACAAATAATCAACACATCAAATCTCATGATGGCATAAATGTCTTTATGATCTATGTACAAATGACTTAATAGAAAATAAATAAGTAAAAATACAAAAAAAAATTATACCTGCCTATACTTCAAATTTGGGGCCATTTTATTGATTACAGTATCATTTGTAAGACCTCCAGGTTCACTAGGGCTTGTGTGTCATTTGTACATCTTGCAACCAAAACATACATTTATTAATTGACCTTAGTAGATGTATATTCCTCCATATTTCTTAGAAGAAGAAAATACATTTATCTAAGAAATATGAGCTCTTATTTAACATTTGATAACTTTCCTAGTGATAATCATTTGTCTCTTGTCTAAAATATGATTTAATTACTGAAATAACATTTCATAGACAGACTTGAGAATCTAAGAATTGTATACTTGTTAGTCCTATCATAGGTTTCCCTAAATATGAATGCCTAAATTATTCAACACATTTGAATAGCTCTACCTCAAAGTTCTCACATAATAATCCTCTCTCACAATGCATAAGGGAATGTGAAATTAATAACAATGTTCTACCGGAGACTTCTCTAAGGACACAAAAGTAGATCTTATGTCAAACTCTCCATGGATTAAAAATGATGATTAAAACAAATGATTACACCTCATAATCTCCACCTCCCCAAGTCAAAGTGGAAAAAATGCTGGGGAAATACAGATTCTCCATTAGATAAGTGGAGACACCACAAGACTTTGCTTACAAAAGGATTAATGAGAACTCATCTGTGGTTATGAAAGGCACTGGCTTCAGTACATTAGATGGAGCCACTTTCTACCTTTGTAAACACATGGATCACGTCTAAGAACAGGTACCTTTATCTAATTGTTTATTATTTGTTTGTTCATTACCAGAGTCGAATCTGTATAACACAATGAAACAGATTCCTATACTGCCATAAGACTTCTGAAAATTCTGCATGTTGATGAAAAAGAACCTGGGGCTTCACTCTCTCAAAAATAAAAACTCCATCTATCAAATGCAGCTGCCAGGTGAAACTAGAAAAAAGGTATTCTGTATAAATTTGATAAAAAATGGAATTTGATCATTTTGATAGCAAGTAGCACAATGCCCGGTATACCACACACTTACTAAATGATTATTGATCAAAGGACATTGGGTTCATTAAGTTGGACTAAGTAATCTTCCTTGAATGGATTATCCAAGGG
Source organism: Loris lydekkerianus (assembly GCA_963574355.1). Taxonomy (NCBI): domain Eukaryota; kingdom Metazoa; phylum Chordata; class Mammalia; order Primates; family Lorisidae; genus Loris; species Loris lydekkerianus. Next base: position 18,733 of record CAUYPK010158450.1, on the reverse strand, counting down.
GCCACAGTGAAAGAAACCATGATAACTCTTTGTACATAAAATAAAGTTTTAAAAAAAGATTATTTATATTACTGAATAAACATAATACTAACAATAAAAGTAAAATGGGGTATAATACAGGATGAAAACATTGCATTAAACCATCAAATTCATCCAAAAACATATAGTCTTAAAATTTCCAAGTGTGATTTTTTCAATAACTCCCTCAAAATCAAGCCTATGAGTAAATATTGGTCATGGATTTATTTTTTTTTTTATTTCCACAAATTAGTCAAAATCACCAAGCTTATAATATTGTATATTTCAACAAAATGACTCCAGGATATAGATGACTTATATATATAACTCTTTCAAAAATATCCTTTGGATACTTGATTTCTACCAGATGGTGCAGTGATTAATCAAACTCCACTTCCCATATGGGGTTTCTATTCCACTGGGAAAACTGATAACAAATGAATATATAATATAGTGTGCGGGAACAAATAGGGCTTGCAAAAACGTGAATGAGCGATCCAGAGTAAACAGCAGGTACAAAAACCTTAAAGTAGAAACTAAGACCATGTTTATTTATTTTTTTATGACCATGTTTTAGATATACAGGAGTGACAATGTAGCTAACCTGTGGTGATCCTAGCTGAGAAGTAACATGGATAATACCACAATGAAAAATAAGATCCTTTGAAAAGACGAAACAAAAAGCACCATCCTAGAGTCTTGACTCATTACTGAACAGCTGAGTGAAGCAAAGAAAGTCATTAAAATTCAGTCAGTTATTCATGACCGCTGAGTATCCTTATTAGGGGGAAGTAATTCCACTGGAAGCCAGCACACTGGTCAGCAATGTTGGTTCCTTCCCCAAGTCAGAAGAGAATGCAATCTATGAAACATTACCTCAATCCTTTCTTTCAATGGGAACGTCTAGCCATTGGACAGGGAGTGAGAACAGATTAAATGAGCACAAGGAAAAGAAGCTCTTGTCTAATAAATTATCTTTATCAATTGGTAAATTTTACACAGCATGCTTTCCTAAATTTTCTAACCAAGAAAGAAAAAATATGAGACATCCCAGATAAGTGTTTTATTTTATTAGTGAAACTAAAATTTAAAATTGATATTATGAATCATTTCTTTAATTTTATCACACAGTTTTGGATAAATTGCAGCTACGGCAGATGTTTCAGTGAGCAAGAAGGGTCCGCCCATAATCCTTCAGTTTATTTTTTATTTATCTGAATTTTAGTAAGAGTTACACATGACACTTGTTACATCTCTGACTAAACAATCTAGGCTCTCAGGTTAAACAGGGCCATCTGATGAAATACATGCAGGGGTCACATCAATAAATCTTCAGCCTGCATTGGAATCCCAGTGGAGTGCAGAATACAATTTTTCTGATAATCTCATTTGCATCACACTTCCTTTGGTACAGAGACACTGACAAAATCATGGATTCTTAGTGATCTACACCCAGTTTGATGGAAAATAGAATCATGTTCAACCTGGATAGGTTAAAAGGGTTTCAAATAGCAAATTTTAACTTGTTTATGGATAACAAAATCATTCTAATAGCTGAAAATAAGAATTTCAACACTAAAGTCCAGTATGATAATTAAAATGAAAATTCAGAGTTTATTTTGTAAAATAAACAATGTTGTCTCCAATTTTATTTTAGTTTTGTATGAAAGCATTTGTTGTGAATTTAAAATATTTCTTACTAGATTTAAGCAAATATACATTCCAGTTTGTAATCTACAAAGAGGTTTGAAAAAATTCAGACCCATTGTAGACCAGATTATAACCTACGTCAGATCTCTACTTTCTCCTCTTGTAGTAGCTACAGATTTTACCCAGGATCAGAGGCGAGCACTCAAGTAAATCACTGATTAAGAGAATGAGTGAATTGGAATATGTTCCTAAGAAAGGAGAAGCTGAACTTAATCAATGGAAATAAGTGGTAAAGGCAGAATGTGAAAAGTCTTGGTAATCGATGAAAGTGGGAGGTTTATCCAGGAGCTGGTAAAGTGCCGATCTACTCATGTCAGTGGAAAAGGTGTGGTGTCTTGAAACTGAGCTCATAGATCATGCTTTTAATTTTTTGATTCTGACCAGAATTACTTGAATTACATAGAATAGTACAGATTTCAGTAGAACGCCAAAGAACATTTAAACATATACCAGGTAATAAAAGTAGTGTTTGGGATATGTTTATTAGCTCCTTGTCATCTTATAGCAAGCATTTATTTCTATAGTTTGTGGTCAAAGCAGTTTGAATGTGAAAGATAGTATTCTGGAGAATGGTCTTAGTCTGAGAAGTCCAATCGACAAAAATTCTATTTTTATTTTTTCTCAGTTTTTCCTTTCTTTCATTTGTTTTGAAGGAAGTAGTGCTCAAAACGGACTCATTTTTTAGTAAGCAAATAGAGTTTAGAAATTTAATAATATCAATATTAATGATATTAATTTTTCATACTATATTTAATGTTGGACATTTTTCTATGTTTTTTCTTATTCATTTCATCTAATTTTGTAATTGAATTATGGAATAGTCACATAATGACCAATGTCTTATCCCTCCTCCTTCTTTTCTTCTCTCTCTCTCATTCATATCTGCAAATTGAAAATAAAGCTTTCATACAAAACTTTTAAATTTGGGGGTCCTTATTTCTGTCAATTTTCATGTTATCATAATTAGATCTTAAAATTTCTTCTGTATTAGAGTTTAGGATAAATACTTGTATACTTACAAATTCTATGTATAATATAAATAATTATTATTATTATGTGATAAATGTATATGAATGTTATATATAATAAATATAATTTACTTAAGATATAATTAAAGTGAATAAGTATTCCTTAAAATGACTTGCTATATAGTATTGTTCAATAAACATGTTTCATTAAAACAAACAACTAAAATGCATTTTTAATAATTGAGCAATTACTACTACACAGATGTAGTAGTATGTTTTGAAGAACTAAAGAAACACAGGCTATTATTTTACTTATATGTTTATCGAGAGAATGTGAGAGAATTTAAAGCAATTTAAAAGTTTTGTATGAAAGCTTTATTTTCAATATGAATGACAGAAGAAAAAGGAGTAGGAGAGGTAAGACATTTGTCATTATGTGAATATTTCATAATTCAATTATAAAATTGTTAAAATTAATAAGAAAAAACATAGAAAAATGTCCAACATTAAATGCAGTACAAAAAGTTAATATCATAGAATTCAAATCTGCATTTGTAAAGGAAAAGGAAAACCATTAAAAGACCTTGTCAATTGATTTCTAAAGACATATAAATTTCCAAATCTCTTGGAAAGCAAGTACCAATCTTATTCTACTTTGCAATATGTTACAAGCTTATGTGAAGATTCATTCCCTCTGGTTAAGCTCATGGTTTAGGAGTAAAGATGTTTGTGCAGTATTTACATAAATGACAATCTTTAAGTAATTTAAAGCAACAAAATAAACAATATATTATACAAGAAAAAAATATATGTATATAATGATGAGATGTAGACTCCTGAGTCAGAAACAGATGAACTGGTAATACAATTGCACTCATACAAGCAATCTTACTTCATTCACATGTTTCCATTTTATTCTCCTAGTGATCATCTGGAAAATGGGGATAGTACTGGCACTTTCACATTAATGTTTAGGGAGATAAAGTGAGGCAAATAAACATCTAATTGTGCCTTCCATAAATTTATCCATTTTCAGTTTTATATCATTCACAGACCATTAATGTAATATTGCAACACATAGTGACCGATAAGTGATAAGTTACTAACATAAAATTAAAAAAATACAAAACTATACTTCTGACAGCATTGGGACAATGTGAAATATCTATGTGTTTACATAGATAGGATGACACATTGGTCCAAGCCACAAGCCTGCAGAAGATTTATTTTGTGCTATTAATGTCAACATTTGTTCAATAAGAAAATAGTTTAAGCATTTTTGTAAGTCAGGTTCTTAATACACAAAAACTTTAAACAGAAACCAAAGCAATATGAACTGTTTATATGTTTCCATCTTTATATGTGCAATGGATGGGGGTTGGGAGATTAATGCGCTTATTCAATTATCTCTTTCTGCTTGCTATCATATAAACCAAATCTCAGTATGCTAACATTCATTATATAAGTAAATAGATCAAAAATAAAAACTGATGAAATAAACAAAACATATAATAATAAAATATATTATATTAAATATCCCACATGGGATTTAGAGCATAAAAATGCCACTTGAACGTAACTCATTTCTCTACTTCCTCATCTAGATGAACCCAAGAGATATGGCGCTGATAAATTGCACTCAGGTGAGAACATTTATTCTTGTGGGCCTCACAGATTGCCAAGAGTTGAAGATGCCCCTGTTTGTGATATTCTTATCCATCTACCTTTTCACAGCAGTAGGCAACCTGGGTCTGATCCTTGTCATCAGAGCAGATGCAAAACTCAACACACCAATGTACTTCTTCCTCAGCAACCTGGCTGCTGTTGATTTCTGTTATTCTTCTGCAATTACACCCAAAATGCTCGGGAATTTCTTGTACACACAAAATGTTATAACCTTCCATGCATGTGCTGCTCAGTTAGCCTTCTTTTTGACCTTCATGGTATCAGAGTGTCTGCTACTTGCTTCCATGGCCTATGACCGCTACGTGGCCATCTGTAGCCCTCTGCTGTATATGGTCACGATGTCCCCAGCCATCTGCATCCAGCTTGTAGCTGTACCTTACAGCTACAGCTTCCTGATGGCACTGTTTCACTCCATCCTCACCTTCCGCCTCTGTTATTGTGACTCCAATGTCATCAATCACTTCTATTGTGATGACATGCCTCTCCTCAGGCTCGCTTGCTCAGACACCCACTCCAAACAGCTGTGGATCTTCGCCTGTGCTGGTATCACATTCATTTCCTCCCTTCTGATCGTCTTTGTCTCCTACATGTTCATTATTTCTGCCATCCTGAGGATGCACTCAGCTGAGGGAAGACAGAAAGCCTTCTCCACATGTAGCTCCCACATGCTGGCAGTGACCATATTCTATGGGACCCTGATCTTTATGTACTTACAGCCCAGCTCCAGCCACTCTCTTGACACAGATAAGATGGCCTCTGTCTTCTACACAGTGATCATTCCCATGTTGAACCCCTTAATCTACAGCCTCAGGAACAAGGATGTGAAGGAAGCTCTGAAGAAAGTCTTCATTAATAGAAACCAAGCTTTCTTGTTGATGAAATTAAGGAAATGACTAAGAAGCAAAAATGGACTTTCCTTCACAATCAGCTTTCCCCCCCAAATTAATAAAACTGAGTGCTTTTCCCTCAGTTGGTGATCAGTAAAGACTTTTTTAGTGCAAAGCTAGATAATCTGTATATGTTTTCAAGTGATTTTGACTTAGAATTTTATTTTATGTGCAGATAGTACCATAAGAATTGAGATTCTTTCTCATTTAAAAATATATTTACAGGCTTTGTAGCTAGGGTGTCAGCCACATACCCCAGGGCTGGTGGATTCGAACCAGCCCGGGCCTGCCAAACAACAATGACAACTACAACAATGACACCTACAACAAAAAAATAGCTGGGTGTTGTGGCAAGTGCCTATAGTCTCAACTACTTGGGAGGCTGAGGTGAGAGAATCCCTGAAACCCAAGAGTTTGTGGTTGCTGTGAGCTATGACACCAGAGCACCCTACTGAAGGCAACATGATGAGACTCTGTCTCAAAAAATAAATGTATATATATTTATAATACTTAATATCTCAAATGATAACCATACACTTAAATAATGGCCAAGAACAAACAAAAGTGAAGGCATGTTGAATGCCCACTATGAGATTGTAAGAGTTCTTTACTATATATTCCTAATTAAATTTAAATAATATATTCCAAATTAAATTATTTTTTATTCAATTTAATGTCAAGCTACTGTAAACCAATGCTTTTTCATGAAGATGTTTTTTCTCCCCAGGGCATATATGGTAACACGTTGAATTATTATTGATTTTAACAATGATAGGGTGCTGCAAAGGAAAGCTATTATTATTTAGAGGGTTAAGGCCAAGTATGGTGCAAGTTACTCTGCAATTTACCTCCCATCCCACACAAAAAATTATCTATTCCATAATAGTAATAGTGCTAATGTTGAAAAAGCTTATAAATAATTTTATTCTTAACAATTATTTTATAGATTTTCTTCAGGTCATGCTGGTTGGTAGTGTTGCTAAAGACTTTTATATCCTTGCTAGTTTTCTCTTTATTTATATTAATTATCAGGATATATATTAAAATTATGATCTAAATTATGCTTTTACCTTTATATCTGTCAGCTTTTTAGTTATTTGGGGGCTTCATTTCCTTCAGTTGTGTATAAACTATAATTATTAACTGATTTTTCTTATTGTCATTCTCAATAACCCCCTCCAATTTTTCTGATAGCAGTTAATGTCTTGAAATCTATTTTTTTCTGACTTTACCATAACCAGTCTAGTTCTCTGTTTATAATTTGCATCAAATAGTATTTGTTTTTCAGTGTAAATTTTATTATGTATAGACAGCCAATAATTGGACCTTACCTTTGTCTTTTTAATAATTTTTAAATGCCTTGGCCTTTTGATACAAGTTGATCAATTACTATTTATTGTTAATACTGATATGGTTTAATTTATGCCTGTCATTTTGCTAATTATATTCTAAATAGCTCAAATATTTTTTTTTCTAATTTCAGCTCTACTTCCTTCTTTTTTGATGAAGGATTTAAACTGAAGTTTAATTCCAGTGCTGTTAAATAAATATAGACATACACACACACACACACACACACACACACACACACACACTGTCATGGATTTTTGTAGTTCTGGAAACACCTATTTGCATATGCTTACAAGTGTTTTTGTTGATTTTGATAGAGAGAGACATTTATGGAAATCTTCACTTCCCTCTTCTAGAAGTCTCTCACACCTATATTTTCTAGCTCGAAAATATAAGAATCACCTATGATCTCTCAGTTAATTAGGATATTTCATGATTAGGCAGACCCATGTGTTATCATTATAACTTGAGTAATCCCTAGTGGAATTGTCTCAACATCTCTATGATTGGAATGTATGATTGCCTTATGACTATCTGGTAATGAAATTTTAAAAGGAAACTTAGTGTTTTGCAAAGGAGTAATGTTAAAATTTCACCATTGAAAAAGATAAAATGTAATTTTTGCCCATGAAATGTATTAGTTAAGATATCCAGAAAAGCAGAATCAATAGAGTGTGTCTATGGGGGTATGAGTGTATGTATGTGCGTATTTGTGTGTGTGTGTGAGGAGATTTATTATAGAAATTGGCTAATGTGATTACAAAGGACAAGAAGTTCCATGATCTGCTGTCCGTAAACTGAAGCAGCAGAAAATCTGGTTGCTTAATTCAGTCTGAGTGAGAAGACCTGGGAGAATCAAGAAAAGTGATGGTATAATTTCTAGCCAGGGGCAAAGCATGGGGACCAGGAGGGCTGTGGGTGTAACTCCTGCAGCCTGAAGACCTGAGAAACAGGAGCCTGGAAGCAGGAGGCTGAGGATAGTGAAAATGGTGAGAGGAGGACTTGAAGTCCAGAGGCCCCAAACCAGAGGGCAGGAGAAAAGGATGTTTCAGCTCAATATGAGAGAGTGAATTTGCCCTTCCCCCACCTTTCAGTTCTATTCAGGCTCTCAACCAACCAGCATGGTGTTTACCTACGTGGATAGGGTAGATGTTCTGTACTCAGTTTAGTCAGTACACCAAAGAGAGAGCACTAGATCCTCAAATACTTTGGAATAGATGCTTGGGAGTTGGACATTATTTCTATAAATGATACATGATAAGAATTTTCACAAGGTAACTCATATCTTCCTTTCAAGGATAAATTCATACCCTGTCACCAATCAATAACGGCAGAAATATGAATAATAAATAAATATCATTATAAATAAATAGCTTTGCAAAAATGAGAACATCAAGGGAATAACGTGGTGCTAAATGCAAAACTATAGATTTATGGTTCCTCAAAATCAGAGAAGAAAATTAATTGATCTCCAGACTGCTTTAGGATCCCTGTAGACATAAACTGTAATTTTTCTGATGATTTTATTTGCATCATCCTCCTAAATAATGTCCTTTGGGACAAAGTCATTGACAAAATCCTGTAGTCTATTGTTGCCCAAACCCATTTGGAGAAGGAATAGGAGCACCCTCCATCCAAGTAAGTTAAACTAGTATGTTTCAAAACCAAGGCTAAGACAGAAATTTTAGAATAGAATGGACTATGGAATAAATTACTTTAGGTGGCATTTTCTGAAATAAGGTTCAATAGTGGTTCCTATAATTATATTTTAATTATATATGTATGTGTTATTATATAAAATATATGTCTCATTGGTTTGAGATAGAAAGAAGATCTGAGAATTCCCAGACAGAATTTATCAGACTAGGTGGAAAGGATAGGTGCTAGACCAGACTGACTAGATTATTATTATGTTGAAAATGTCCTTCCCATTTTTACAAAAGCTGGTCATTTTACCTGGATTGAGATGTGAGTACATCAAAACCAAATCATAAATATGCCATTTAATAAATTTGATGAAAGAACATTCATTATGAACAAGGGAAACAAATATTAAGATGTTACTGTAAAAATCAATCTTTACGTTTCCATTTCCAAGTGTCCAGAAAGGGCTATGGGAGGAAATGTATGAAAAAGTTATGGCTTCCCCTTGTGGAGTTTGAAATCTATCAAGAGAAGAACTATGGAAACAGGTGGCTGATTAGTACCAACTAATTTACATGAGATAGGTAAATGAGTTACTTATAAAATGTTTTCCTAACACAAAGATGAAAATGTTACACAGTATGAGAATTAGAAATCAGCGAAGCTGTGAAATCTATACAGAAGGTCTCTCACCAACAGTCCATTCACCATTCACCTGGTAGGGCTGAGGGCAGGCAGAAACATGTGCAAAAGCAGGGAAGTTCATAAGAACATGTTGTATTTGAGGAATGAAAATCAATTTTCTAATTAGATGACTGTGGTGGCTTGTGGCAAAAGGAGAGAGATGGAGCTGGAATTGAATGTGGAAATCTTGAGCTGTCCTGTAAAAGGTCATATGTGATATCTTTTCAAATATAATGCACACTTTACCTTTGAGATAAGATGGGGTGGCATACTGGACAACTTATGGACGCCAAATAGTACAGAATTACCTGGTATCTATAGACGGGAAAACCAAATTTCCAACTGAATAGTTTCTTAATTATTTCAAAATAGAATTTATGTATACATACTTAAAAGTTCTTATTTTTTTATTTTCATGATTAGTGAAGAACAGCATAACCACTTAATATAAATTATATCCATAAGGCTATTATTGACTTTCCACTTATTAATTTTGTCTATGCTGAGCTTATGTTTGAGGAGCTAAATTTTTAGGACACTTCTCTGTATTTAATTAAAAAGACACATTGCACACAAAAGTTTAACTATAGCTACTTGCTTCCATTGCCTAAGAATTTTATTTTTTTCTTTGCTCAGATCCTCAGAATCCTGGAGGTAGTCTACTGTCACCCATAAGCACTAACAACTCAGCTATCATGAATTTTAAAAGTGATTACATTGACTTCAACATACATCTACCTTTTAATATAATATGTCAGAGAAGCAAGTTTTTTTTTCAAAACAAATTTATATAATTGAAATTATATTTATATCTGCTATGTGAGGAATTTAAGAACTTCTCTTTGATTAAATAATTATTTTAGATATAAAATAACACCATTTACAGATTAGGAAACTAATGAGCAACCTGAATTTTTGACATACTAGAGTTTATGTAGCTAGAGAACGATAGCAACAAATTCAATCCATCCAGAGTTTTTTGTTATTAAATCTCGTTTGATTTAAATACCAATCAAAAGTCACCTCTCAATACTTATCTGCCACTGGAGATGCAATTATTCATCACAGAAGTCAGAAATGTAAGTTTTGCTCAAAAAGCTACTGTATTTTCTTTCTTATGGATATCCCGGCAATTTTACATTACTCTTTAAGGACGTGTGTGCATGTGTGTGTGTGAATGTGTGTCGGGATTCTAAGACTGAATATGATACACATATTTAGTATAAACTAATGGTGAATTAGCATAATTGAAAAGTAATTGTTTACCACAAAGTGGTTGTTAAATAAGCTTATTAAAGCAAAGAAGCATGCAAAACAAGATTCTATAATCTAAAACTCTTTTGAATAAGTTAAGCAAGAGCTCTTAGTACATAAAAGCCACTACTCAAAAAGGAAGGTAGAAAATATGTATATTCTTTGTATAATTTCTACCAAGTATAATTTCCAGTGTGTATAAAATAATTAATATGTTTTTCGCAAAATTGTTTTTAATATTCCATATAAATAGAGAGATCCCATATTACATTATGAGATTTAGTAGAAAGAACATTTACATGTGTTATCCTGTCCTAAATCAAAGTTTATATTGATGTTAATATTCCAATTATTAATAATGTATAAAGGAATAGGTGAAACTTATGAATATATTTACTTAAAATAATACAATAATGACATAAAATCAATATAGATATAATTCAAATATACAGTTGTCCTTTTTTTCCCATGGGGAATTGGTTCCATGACTCTTACAGATACCAAAATTCACCATGCTCAACCCTTGTATAAAATGGTATGCTGTTTGCATATAACCTACAAACAACATGACAATAGTTTAAAATATTTGAATAATTAAAAGTTTTTTAATTTTTTTTATTTTAGAGTATTACAGGCGTACACACATTTTAGTTATTGAGTTTGCATTTGTACATTTTAAGTCAATATTACAAGTTGGCCCCTCACCCAGAATATGAGAATTTCTCCCCTTAGGTGTGAATTTACCCTTCCCTTCTTGCCCCTTCTCCTGACTAGATTTCCATATATGCATATAAGTGTTAATTGGCTAGTTCTAATTTCATATTGAGTACATGTGGTGTTTAAATAATGTAATGCATGGAGGTTTGAAACAATACAGACTATGGGTAGAAATACAATGCACGTGAACACTCCAGAGGAATTAGGCAGGAATGGCTCCTGGTGTTGCCCCTTCCCCAGTGGCCTGAAGTAGCAAGGGGGTCAGAATGCTTGCTCGCAGAGACAAAAAAACAGTTTAGGGAAATCTGAGTAAAATCCAGCTGCTTAGCTGAGACAGGATATCAGCAGAGTTAGAAGAGGGTTAAGGGTATCACTGTACCTTTTTCTCTCTCCTCTCCTAAGTCAACTTTCTTTGTTACCTACTTAGTTCTGCCCTTGAGATTGTTCTATGATTTAGTGCCTCCACCCTGATGACCTTTTTCATACTCAAAAGACCACTCACATGATTGAGTCATTATATTATTAACTCTCTATTCTTCATTCTAAAAACACATGCCCTGAAATTTTAATAAAACCTCTTGAGAATTTGGTTCAGGGCAGCACCTAGCTACTTAGCTACAGGCTGAAAGGGGTCTGTCTCTACAGTTTCAGCAGACTTTTTTAAAAAAACTCTGCTTGTTGATTTCTCAGTGCCATCTCTCCTTCTGCCTCTGAACTCTGGGTAGTCAGGTAAGTCCCCTTTGGGGAAATTTCAGTCCACAGTTGTTGAGGCTCTTTCCAACACTGCCACAAAATACTTCCTTTTGCTTTTTATCCCATCCCCAGATTCCAAATAAACCAATACTTTTAATATTAAACTGGTACTTTCATATAAAGATAAAAATTCTTTTAAGTATATTAAGGTATAAAAAGTATTTATACAAATAGTAAGTTTGATTAAGCTCTCCACTCTTCGTACAGATTCCCTGAGGAGAAATGGCTCAGCTCAACTGCACCCAGGTGGCAGAGTTTATTCTTGTGGGCCTCACAGATCGCCAAGAGTTGAAGATGCCCCTGTTTGTGATATTCTTATCCATCTACCTTTTCACAGCAGTAGGCAACCTGGGTCTGATCCTTGTCATTAGAGCAGATGCAAAACTCAACACACCAATGTACTTCTTCCTCAGCAACCTGGCTGCTGTTGATTTCTGTTACTCTTCTGTCATTACACCCAAAATGCTTGGGAATTTCTTGCACAAACAAAATAGTATCTCCTTCAATGCATGTGCTGCTCAATTGGGCTGTTTCCTTGCCTTCATGACAGCTGAGTGCCTGCTACTGGCTTCCATGGCGTATGATCGCTATGTGGCCATTTGTAACCCTCTCCTCTATATGGTGGTAATGTCCCGAGCAATCTGCATTCAGCTTGTAGCTGTCCCCTACAGCTATAGCTTCTTGGTTGCGTTATTTCATGCCATCCTCACCTTCCGGCTCTGCTATTGTGGCTCCAACATCATCAATCACTTCTATTGTGATGACATGCCTCTTCTCAGGCTCACTTGCTCAGACACCCACTCCAAACAGCTGTGGATCTTTGCCTGTGCTGGTATCATGTTCCTTTCTTCACTTCTGATCGTCTTTGTCTCCTACATGTTTATTATTTCTGCCATCCTGAGGATACGCTCAGCTGAGGGAAGACGCAAGGCTTTCTCCACATGTGGCTCCCACATGCTGGCAGTGACCATATTCTATGGGACCTTGATCTTTATGTACTTACAGCCCAGCTCAAACCATTCTCTTGACACAGATAAGATGGCCTCTGTCTTCTACACAGTGATCATTCCCATGTTAAACCCCTTAATCTACAGCCTCAGGAACAAGGAGGTGAAAGAAGCTCTGAAAAAAGTCATCATCAATAGAAATCAGACTTTTGTCTTGACAAAATTTAAAAAGTGACCAAATAAATAACAATGGACTTTACTGCCTGATTTTTTTCTGACCGAAAATTATCAGAATGTCTATCTTTTAGTGTGTAAGCTGCATATGTCTCTCCACCATATAATAAAATTTCTAGATTTTATGTGGAATGTGCTTGTATATATAAAAGTAAGAATTTATACCCCTTCTCTCAAGGTGTATTAAAAATAATTTTCTTCTCCATAAAATTTTATACTAATTTTCTGATTTCTCCAGTGAAGAATGCACAAAAATTGTCATCAGGATATGTAACTAGCTACAGTCAGATCACCGAAAAAAGGTCAGGCCCCCATTCCTCTTTGGGACATTCTTATCCATCTCCCTTTTCATAGCATTAGGCAACCTGGGTTTGATCCTTGTCTTTCAAGCATTTGAAAACTCAACCCACCAGTATACTTCTTCCTCACCAACCTGAATTCTTTCTATTTTTTCACAAAGCTTCTTTAGCAGATTTTAAATCTGTTATATATATATATATATATAGAAAAATTATAATTAATTTTTTTGGTCATTATACCCAAAATACTTGACAATTTCTTATAAAAACAAAATAGTATATCTCTCATGCATGTGCTGCTCAATTAGGTTGTGCCCGAGCCTACACTTTCCAGTTTCTAAAGCTCTATGAACAACATCCCATGTGAAAAATTAAATCATAAGTTTAACTATTTTTTTTTCCTGAATTCTCAATTTTTTGGAAAAAAAAATATTTGGTGATATAACACTGTTCCATATATATGCATTTAACAAACTGTCTTTTACTAATAGCAATACTAGTCCATTCTAACCTCCCATATGTTACTAATTGAGTATGGCCTTCTACTGCCCTGGAAGTCTTGTTTGATCTCTAAAGACTATCTCTTTAAGTGAGATGCTTTGCTTATGCTTATGAGACTTTATTACATTTTTTTCAGAATATCTGGGAAAAAAAAATGAAATTCAGAGATTGAATTATGGGTGGGGAAGACTAACTCTTTAAGTAAGATGCTTTGTTTATGCTTATGAGAGTTTATTACATTTTTCCCAGATTATTTGCCCAAAAAAAAAAAAAAAAAAATGGAATTCAGGGATGGAATTATGGGTGGGGCAACATATTCTTAACAGATATTTTTAGGCCTAGGCTAAGATGGAAAAATACTAGTTAACTCTTGGCAAATTTTCAGGCCACAAGCTCTCGACAAAATGGAATAAGTCTAGTTCACCCCCAAGATAGATGGGAAAGTACTAATTGCTTTCTTGCTTGGCTAACTCTCTGAGAAATGGACCAGGAGGTACCAACTGTCCCCAGACTGACCTTTAAGAAATACTAGGTGGGGAAAGTACTGAAATAAGGATGTATTACTAACTAACCACAAAATTCTGCTTCTGTACAATGCCTGCTAACCAACCCAGCTCACGTGGGAAGCCTCTGTGCCAAACAAAATGCGCACCAAGACTTAAAAACCCAACCCACTAAGCAGTCAGTACTACTCTCAGAGCAACCGTGTTGGGCCTGATGGCTGGCTTTTGAATAAAGGACTTTTTGTGAATTTGACTTGTGTGGTGGCCTGGTCTTTGGTAATTACTGGGCAAAACAATTTATTTGTGAGAATTAACACTTCATAAACTGTTTTGCCAGTAGCAAGCATTATATGCAGTTAGAGTGGGCATCCCTAGGTAAATTGGTCATTATTTGTTAAGGTAATGTTTGCAACACTATGAACCCAGGCAACATGGCCCAGTGAAAAGAGATGTGTCTTATAATCATAGAGTATGGTTATTGGATCCCACACACAGTGTCCTGCTCTAGTGAGTTCTCATTGGTTATACGACAATAATGTTACTCAGGGGCTGATCTAGAACTAAATAATATGAGAGGGGGGTAATAGTTCATGTCATGCATTTGCATATCATTTGCGATCCTTCTCTGAGCCTGGAGACCTGAATGTCATTCCCAATTAAACTAATTACAAGTCACACGAACTTGAGGGAAGTTTATAAATGAGAATCACCACACACCGCCCTTATAACTTAATAACTGATAGAAGTAAGTATGAATATCTGTATATGATTCAAAAAAAGAATGACAATTTAATAATTTTAATTACACAGAAAATATTTTACATTTCATGCCTATCATTTAATGTTTTGTTTCCTTTTTTTTTAATCTATGGACCATTTGGATGCATAGTGGCAAAAGACAGAAAAATAATATTCATTTCCAGAGAAAGGAGACTATTAACACAAAAATAACTTTTGAAAAATCTGCCTTAGGTCAGAGTCCATTTTGATTATTTTATCGTACTATATAGCTTATGAGATTGCAGACACACAGGGGTAGTATGATCTATGGTTCTCCAAAGTTTATTTCCATGTTTTTCCATTAAACACATGCATCTGCTTTTTGAATATTTCAGTTGCTTTCTTCCCTCTCACAAAGATTCTTTAGCAGGTTTTAAGTCTGTAATATGTACATTAAATGGTTATAATTTAATTCTTGAATTGATGAATTTTTTCCTTAGTAGGGTAGTGGATTCACTGCCCATCAGCTGTTCTATTAAAGAGCACAGATTCTTAAGGATTAAAGCCTGAAAATAAATTCTCAGTCAAATGTTTGCTGAATTGAAAGATCTCAGGTAATTTATTCCACTTATGTATTCCTCAGTTGCCTCAGCTAATGAGGAAGTATAAAGTCTGAAAGTAAAGAAAGGTGAAAAAATAAATACCAGGTGTTAAATCAGTATGATGAAGCAGTAAGCAAAATGAAGGTGAAAAACTATATGTAGCAACTGATAATCAATTGTCACAAGAATTTAAAAAAACTTCTCTTTGAGTAAAATTTTTTTTAAATGTTTTAGGTTTCTTATTCTAAAATTTAAAATATTAAACATTTAGAAAACCATCCAATCTCTGTAAAAATTTCAGGGTAAAACTGAGGATCTGCTATGTACTTATTACTGTAAGAGAGAAAGTTTCATTACCACTTCTGATTAAATGTTTCTGATGATTTAGTGTTTCAAACCCATTAATCCACCTGTGGGCCATTATCACAAGAAAATGTTTCTTTTAAAAGTGTGTAATTATCAGTTTATTTAAGTGGAAAATAATTGGCAAACAATCTTTTGTGGCCAAAAAATTTACACGACCATATAGGCACCAGATGAACCCATATTATATGAATGTCAATATTAAAAATTAATTCATCAAAATGCATAAATGTGGTATATGTTGCAAATAAGAAGAAACATTCCAATCACATTTCAATTTCATTTGTTTTTCTAAACTATACAATTGATCTAATAATACTAAATAATGTCTGTTCTAAATCAGCCAATTCATTATGAATTTCAGTATCTATATGTTTTTGAGATACCCATAATTTGTTTGCATTTTTATGCCAATTAGACACAAATTTTTCAGTCTTTATAGATTTAGTAAGGGCTATTCCAGCAGCGGCTGCAGAGGTGGTGACGGCTATAATCCCAAGAATCGCTGTTATCAGCAGACTGATAAACCTCTTGCTCCTCTTCATCAGCTTCTGAGCCAGATTCAGGAGAATTGAGATGGCGGGGGACTCTTCCCAGGGTCTCATCATCTTCACTAGCAACCACACCCCTGTCTGGGTATGCAGAAGAAAGATCCTATCTTGGGAAAAATTAAATCTCATAGAAATGTTAATACAAGCAAACAATTGACAAGTTCCTGGGCAATAAATTTCTCCAGTTTCTTCATTCCAGGAAATGTTGCCCACAAACCAAACAAAAGACAACTTTACACAAGCCTGAGTAAAATGCACTTCTTGCCAATTAAAATGAAAAGTATGTTGGAAAGGATGATGGCATGGTTTGTAAATGTGGGAGCCCCTCCAGGCATAAAGAGTAAACAAAGCTGGTCCAATTTTCCATAAATCAAGTTGGGATGGATATCCAGAAATTCCTGGGGCTGGTGGTGAAAACCCACTCTCCTCCCATGTTAATTCTTTAGAAGATGAGTATATAATATTAGTTGCATCTTGCTGGTATTTGAGATAACTAGTGCCCAATTCAAGTCCTTCCCTAACATAAGCAGAAGGTCTCCAGTCAACAACAAATCCAAATTTAGTCTGCTGTAAAATATACAAATGAGACTCTCAATATTTAGACCAATGAATCCAATCTGTAATATCAGCAAATACATGAGGCTTACAGTAGGGCAAATGAGACAACAAAGAATGCTGTGTTACTATTGATTTAGTAAAAGTTCTAGTAGAAAGCATATACATGTCTTTATTTCTGGAAGTCTGTTTGAAACTAACCCATTTCTGAATCCCTAAAGATAAACAAGGGGTCTCAAGCCCCACACAAATAGGAAGTCCTGTAACTCCAGTAGAGTAATTCTTAAGCAGTGTGCCTTCTTCCTCAGGTTTAAATGGACCACAATCATCATATGGCTTAGGAAGGCAAGAAGTTTTATTAACATAAATGGGAACTGAAGCCTCAAACCAGGAGACCCCTCTAAATAAAGGAGAGTTAGAGACATAGCTCTAATAAGTATAATTTGAATTAGCACTTACCTGAGTGTTAAGAATGGCTATCATTGTAAGAAACAGTGTCCAGGGAGTCGTTGGGTGGTTGCTCACCATCACTATTGCTCGTGCTTCTCTGTATAGTTGAGAAATTCCTGTCCTTCTTATTTGAGGGGATGGAGTCTGCTCTCAACAGTGCCATATTCTTCGGATAGGTTGTTGGTTTTGCTGAATCTCCCTGTCCTCCAGTGTCAGGTAGGACATTCGTACCATCAGGTTCATGGCCCATCTCTGGTAGAAGCAATGGCGGGGCCAGGTTGTTATGCTGGAGTTTGATGAGTTTGTCCGGGAGCCAAAACTCATGGTCCCCTGTGCAAAGAAGAGCATATCCTCTACCCCATCATACTATTATAGCAGGTAGCCATTTATTTGACATTTAATTCTTTGTAAAAAACTAGCTGAGTAATTGGAGACGGTGGCTGTTTCACCCATAATTTAGAAGCAGGCATGTCACCTTTCGTATCTGAATTAAAAAAATTTAATGTGAATAATAGTGAATGTAATTTATTTCTGGGGGAGCTATTATATGCCATCCCCCCTTTCTGTTTAATCAATAATTCTTTCAGAGTATGATTAAATCTTTCAATAATTGCTTGCCCAGTACAATTCCCTGGTTTTCCAGTTATATGTTTGATATTGTAAATCTGAAAAAACTGTTGACATTTTTGAAAAATATATGCAGAACCATTATCTGTTTTAATAATTTGAGGCACACCCATAACAGAAAATGCATCCAACAAATGTGTAATAACTGAATCAGCCTTTTCAGATGTAAAGGCAGTAGCCCAAGAGAAGTTAGAATAGGTATCAAATGAATGATAGATATATTTAGATTTTCCAAATTCTGCAAATTGTGTCACATCCATCTGCCATATTTCATTAGGATTTTGTCCTCTAGGATTTACTCCTGGAGGTAAGTGAGGAACTGCAATTATTTGACAAGTAGGACAAGAATGAATAATCTGTTTGGCATCTTTCCAGGTTATAGAATGCCTTTGTTTTAAAGATGAAGGATTATTATGATGAATGGCATGTTCCTCTTGTGCCTTTTGAACAGTGCCTATTAAATTATCAATAGTATTATTACCAGCAACTAATGGACCAGGCAGATTAGAATGAGCATGGATGTGAGTTATAAAAATTGGAACATTTCTATTTCAAATCAATGTCTGCAATATATGACAAAGATAAGATAATTCACTATGATTATTAATTAAAGTAGTAGTTTCAATATTTTGGACAGTATACATTGAAAATTTTGAATCAGTAATTATAGTAATGGGAATATTGGGAAAGTCCTATAGAACTAGTATAAC